>JBBPBX010008882.1:44260-61387 GCA_038048925.1 Garcialebias charrua
TATATATATACATATAGATAGATAGATAGATAGATAGATAGATAGATAGATAGATAGATAGATAGATAGATAGATAGATAGATAGATAGATAGATAGATAGATAGATAGATACTGTAGATAGATAGATTTTTTTATTTTTATTACCGTTTGCTGTTTTGATCTGGTAGTTCATCACCTTTATGGTATTTGTTGAGTTTATAGTTTTATGCTTCTTTGTATTATACAGCACTTTGGCCAACGGTGTTGTTTTAACGTGCTTTATACATAAAAATGTATTGTATTGTATTGTATATACCGTAGTATATACAATAGGTGGACATAGATTTTAGTACAGTACCTAAAATTATTGTTTTAAATAAATGTTCTATTTGTTTACATTGTTGTTTAATATTCTCAGTTTAAAATTATTGTTTTAAATAAATGTTCTCCTGTATTTGTTTACATTGTGGTTTATTCTTTTCAGCTTGTCAGTTACAAAACTGAAACTAAATTTATGACCATTTTAATAGAAAAATCGTTTCTAAATCAAAAATCATTACTGAATCGAAAAATCGATTTTGAATCGAATCGTGACACCAAAAATCGGAATCGAATCGATTCTCCAGACACAGAGATTCGCACCCCTATTAAATACAAACACAAAATATAGCTTACCACCGATTGTTAGCACCTCCGCGGCCTCCTCCACGTCTTCCCCCATGGACGGCTGTTGCCCCATCCCGAACCGTCACGTGCACCTCACAGCCTCTGCCGCAGCACAAATAAACCAAATGAGACTCAACAGGTTCAGTTGAGCTGGAGTGAGCCACTCCGACGCAGTGAGCAGAGGAGAAATGAGACTGATGCTTCAGCAGAGAGAGGAGAGGAAGGAAGGGCTGAAGACACATCTGTTGCATAACAGTTAACATGATTTCTGACGTTAAGTTGGTCTGTTCAGTAAACTGAGGGTCATTTTGACCCAAGGGCAGCAGCAGGATCAAAGCTCTCACATAAATAAGTTTGAGCCAATTATTTTGGTTGTATTAAAAACAAAATGACTTTATGCCAGTAGCCCAGTTTTTGTGCCCTTACACACATCTGGTGACTGTTTTGGAAGAACAGTCAGCGCCAATTAGTCCAATTAGCCATCGGTTTACTGACAGGGGGCTCCTTTCATTCCTTTGACAACACAACAGCCTGCTGGATGGTCATACGGACAACAATCTTGTGATGTGGCGTTATGTGCGTCTAAATAAAGACGGAGGCGAGCTTCACTGCAATGTGACGCTTCTAACAGTCAAGTTTTAAGGTGAGGCTTGGGGAAGTCCAGTGGACACAGAAAGAAAGGAGTCGGCACTTTTTAAATGCATAATTTTGATAACAAGTTTTACCGGGCGATTAATTGTCTCAGAAATTATTGCGATAAACGATAATATTAGGGGTGCAGGAAAAAAATCGATTTTTTTTTTTAAGAATCTAGATTCTTAGTCCTGGCGATTCAGAATCGATTCTAAAAGCCCCAAAATTGATTTTTTTTTTTACATTAAAACCCAAAAGATAAAGAAAATAAAACCATATCTCATAGTATATGAAAGAATACATAAAATGAAAGGTGGCAGAAAGAAGAAGAAATCTTATTTTATCTGCCCCTTTTTTCAAAAACAAAACAAGTTCAAACAATCAATTCAAACAATAATCTTCTATAAGTAACAGAGCAAAAAGCTAACCTAATACGTACTGGTTATTTAAGTTACAGAATTTAATGCATTCCTGTATTATTTGTTCCTATTTTTGGTATAAATATCAAACGATGCAAAAAATTTGATACAATAAGGAACCTAAAATTATTGTTTTAAATAAATGTTCTATTTGTTTACATTGTTGTTTAATGTTTTCAGTTTAAAATTATTGTTTTAAATAAATGTTCCATTTGTTTACATTGTTGTTTATTCTTTTCAGCTTGTCAGTTACAAAACTGAAACTAAATTTATGACCATTTTAATAGAAAAATCGTTTCTGAATCAGAAATCGATTTTGAATCTAATCGTGACACCAAAAATCGGAATCGAATCGATTCTCCAGACACTGAGAGATTCACACCCCTAGATAATACTGTATTGTTTGAAATTTGACAATAATTAGTAATTGCTGTCAAATTTTAGAAGACATTTTCGTAATTTTTTTGTGTAGTACCTTTTTTGACCACCGGATGGCAGTATAAGACAGTTTGAACTGAAGGATGGATAGTGAGGGAGCGAGCGAGCAGCGTGCCGCTTTAAGAAAAATGGGAGGGAGGCCTCTTGACGGGACATGGGCTGTCTCTCTTCAGTTCTCAAAATGGCGGACGCTCGGTGCGATTTGAGCTCTTTAGCATAGCATTTTTCACACAAAGCTTTTAATTAAAAAAAATCAGTAAACAAGTTCTCAGCTCCTTTTGGCAGAGAAAAACAAATTTTTACACGAAGTCACGGGTTTCAACTGTGAATTTTGGAGCTTCAACAAGACGGAGGTTTTTTCCCCCGGGGTCGGCCTGTTAGCTTAGCTCGTAGCTTAGCTTCTCAGCTGAGCTTCTTTTAACGATCCAAAAATGTGATGTAAGACGGTTTAAATAGATTTTAAAGATAAAAGAAAAAGGGAGGAGTCAGTGAAGAGCACCAGAGTTTAGCTTTTTGACATCAAGTGTCTTCAGTACTGAGAAAGACACGAAGAAACAATAAAACCGATAAATGAAAATGAGGTTGATAATTGTCATTTATCATGCTATTAATTCATTTATTGTTTATTGCGACAGGCCTAATCATTTTCACCAAAAAGGGGATCAAATAAGCTTCAGGTTGCCTCAAGTGTGGCCTTCTGGGCTTTGTCATCGTTTACCAGAATGCAAATGTAAAACATGACAATGCATAATGAAAATAACTAGCGATGCACGATATTATCGGCATGGTATCAGTATCGGACGATATTAGAGATAAAGATAAATATCGGACATTCCATCAAAAAAACTCACAGAAATAAAAGGCGTTATTTATATACAGGTAGTCCTCGACTTACGACGGCCTCGACTTACGACGTTTCGCGGTTACGAACGCCCTCCCATTGAAAAGCATTGTTTCGAGTTACGTGGTTCATGCGCCTTTACACCAAAATGTACGGTACCGAAACTCAGCGGAAGACAGCGGAAATTTGCAAGAGGGAGGGGGGAGAGTGTACCTTAGCGGCCACGACAATGGAAAATTACAGGGTGGAGGATTACAGCTGAAAATTACAGGAGACCTCCTTGTTTACAGGCAGACCAAAGGCAGAGGAGGTTAGGAGGGGCTAACATGCTAACAAACCTTACTGTAAAACTCTGGACCGCGCGTGGAAAAGTACAGGAGACCTTTGTTCGGACCGGAGGTTTACGAGGCAGATAGGCTACAGCTGAGCAACGAGCTAACATGCTAACAGACGGATGAAGACTCCACCAGCTCCCAGTAGGAAAATAACTCTTTTTTCCCCTTCATTATGGCTCCAAATGTATGTGTTTTTTGATAATTATGTAGGGTACTGTGTTAGGATAGGCTAAGTGCTTGGTAAAATACAGTACGTATAAGGTGCAGTTTGGACGTATTTTCCGACTTACGACGAAATTCGAGTTAGGACACAGCCTAGGAACGAAACTCAGTCGTAAGTCAGGGACCACCTGTATATGTATATATGAAAGGTGCTGTTTTTGTATGACAACCCAGTGACAAGGATGTCTACAGCGCCATCGTGTTATGACATCACGTGCGCCGTTGAGTTTAGATTTGTAAAAATTTACAAATTTGCACTGTTCGAGTGTTGTCATTGTGTTACGGAGAGTAAATGTCGTGAATAAATTTGACATTAAACATAATCCAAGTTGAAGTGTTACATCATTTTCAGCCCCCTTTAAGCCTCTGCATTTGGTAGCAGGCCAAATTAACAAAAACCATACTAATGTATCCACAGCAGAGAAAGCGATGTACTGTAGTCTCTGCAAGTAAGTCTAGGGGGAATATCGGTATTGGTATCGGTTATCGGTCAAACATATCGGCCAAAAATCCAATATCGTGCATCCCTAAAAATAACAGTAGGTTTTAGTGTTTTTGTTGCACAAAATGATTTGGCTGGAAAACATTGCAAACTGTTGTACAAAATTAATAAAACAAGCTTTGAGCTGGTGAAGATTCTCAGCAACAAGCTTTGAGAGATACACACATTTACATAGCTTTGATTCAGCTAATCTGACACACTTCTCACAGAGACATATTTAAACAAGTTAATTAAATTTTTATGCCAAATTCGTCTACATTCCTCATTTAGAAAATCGGCATTCATCTACTTGATCAAAAACATGTATATCCAGACACAAAAAAACAACTCCCTTTTTCACAGTACGTATTTTTCTTTAATTAAAAAAATAAAATGCAGTGGTTTACTAAATACTGTATATGGAAATAGTTTACAGTACACATGTGTAAGCCGAATTGTCTATCTGGCGGCTAGGATTAGGAAACACGAGAAATTTAGTAGTTAGGAGAGCGCGCTTTTAAGTTAGCTGAACTTTATATTTTATTTTATAAATTGAAAATGGAGTTTGGCCTGCGAGAGAAGCGAACGTGAAGTTTCAGTTTCAGGATAGAGATGCGCTGCCTCTATGCGTCCAAACGGGAAACTACACAAATAAAGACGTATAGTTTTGTATTTTATTGCTCTGTAACTTTACAGTGAGATCATTTTTTTACGTTTATTTTGATTTTTTTGTTGTTGTTGCTAGCTTTAAAACGCGTCTCTTACCTGCTCTTTTGTCGAAGAACTAAGCTCCGCCCACCACTTCACTTTACCAATTACCTTCACCTCTTGAGTTTCTATGGAAGAGCATTGCATTCACCAAATAAATACAAATTTGACTCATGATCTCATACTTATGAGATCCTGTATAATTATGAGATATTATATCATAATTATGAGATATTATCTCATAATTATGACATCTTATGCTACGGAAGAGCATTGGATTCACCAAATAAATACAAATTTGACTCATGATCTCATACGTATGAGATCCTGATCTCATAATTATGATATATTATATCATAATTATGAGATATTATCTCATAACTATGACATCTTATGCAACGGAAGAGCATTGCATTCACCAAATAAATACAAATTTGACTCATGATCTCATACTTATGAGATCTTGATCTCATAGTTATGAGATATTATCTCATAATTATGACATCTTATGCTACGGAAGAGCATTGCATTCACCAAATAAATACAAATTTGACTCATGATCTCATACTTATGAAATCTTATCTCATAATTATGAGATAATATCTCAGGATCAGGATCTCATAAGTATGAGATATCTCATATTTATGAGATAATATCTCATAATTATGACATCTTATCTCATAATAATGAGATATTATCTTATAATTATGACATCTTATGCTACGGAAGAGCATTGCATTCACCAAATAAATACAAATTTGACTCATGATCTCATACGTATGAGATCCTGATCTCATAATTATGATATATTATATCATAATTATGAGATATTATCTCATAACTATGACATCTTATGCAACGGAAGAGCATTTCATTCACCAAATAAATACAAATTTGACTCATGATCTCATACTTATGAGATCTTGATCTCATAGTTATGAGATATTATCTCATAATTATGACATCTTATGCTACGGAAGAGCATTGCATTCACCAAATAAATACAAATTTGACTCATGTTCTCATACTTATGAGATCTTGATCTCATAATTATGAGATATTATCTCATAATTATGAAATCTTATCTCATAATTATGAGATAATATCTCAGGATCAGGATCTCATAAGTATGAGATATCTCATATTTATGAGATAATATCTCATAATTATGACATCTTATCTCATAATAATGAGATATTATCTTATAATTATGACATCTTATCTCATACTTATGAGATAATATTTCATAATTATGAGATCAGGATCTCATAAGTATGAGATGATGAGTCAAAAAAAATTATTTGGTGGATGCAATGCTCTTCCGTAGTTTTCTCCTCACCTTTCAATCTTTGCATCAGACCTTCAGATGAAACTTTGGTGATATAACAAATAAATATCAGTGCATAAAATATTTGTTTTGTGAAGACTTGCGTGCATTTACGTGCAGAAACACAAAAAAAAACATAGCTTAGGTTGGACATTTTGATGTAAATATTCATTCATTCATTCAACTTTTATTTAGTCAGGTAAATCTCATTGAGCCTCGAGGGCTCATTTACAAAAGCGACCTGCTACAAACTAAAGAATGATAAACAGCAATGGTAGAATGTACTTAAACAACAAACAGAAGAAAAAAAAACATAGGAGAGAAATAGAAAGTGAAATGCAAAGTATCAAAACTAGCAAAACACCACAAGGTAGATGTACAAAATCAAAAACAAGAACATATCTGCATTGGTTTTTGCCAGGATTCCGAAAGATTCTTAAAACCATTTAGAGAGGTCAGGGCCGAGAGCTTCAAATCTTTTTGTAAGATATTCCAGGAAACAGGAGCAGAGTAGGAGAAGGCCCTTTTTCCAAGTTCAGTCCTCACTGACGGAACACTGCAGGTGATCATGTCCTGAGAACGCACACTGTAGCTGCACTCACGCAAAGACCTGTAAGAGATGTATGAGGGCAGCAGACCGAGAAGTGATTTAAAGATGAAAATATTATGTAAGTATTATGTATTATATAAGATGTAAATATTATTTATAAATCAGTTGTTATTTTAAATAATTCATACTGGGACAACTTCACAGTTATTGTAGAACAAAAACAGACATAAATGGCCTTTTATGAAACAAAATCACACAGTATTAATAATAATAAACCAGTAGGGGGCAATGGAGGACCATAATCTTAAACTTGCTGTCAAAAATGACTTCTATCAGCAACAAGTGTCTTTTAGTAAAAGTACGGTCTCTTCTGAGCAAGTTGCGTGTTCTTGCACAAATTAAAAATTTTATTTTTATTTTAAATTTAAATTTAAAATTATTTGATGGCATCCAACAACCCCCCCCCACACCCCCACATTAGTCTCCCTGACTAATGTACTGACAGCCATGTTCAACATCTCCGGTCATCAAGTTGTTTTTGGCAACTAAACACACAGCCGGAAGTGTGGGAATTTACTTCAGAATAAAATAAAGAAAACGTAAAAGCTTAGCATTGGGTATTTATTTTAGGCTATAACTGATTTTTTTTACGTTTATAATGACATTAAGCATTTTAATTATGTTTTGTTAGAGATAATGTTTCTTTTTGTGTATGCTAATCCCACTAAAGCATGGCTGACATTTTTATTTTCCCAAGCCCAAACCGGAACTGGTGACTTTTTATACCGCCGGGTTCCACGCTCGCGCTCCAAATCGCCTTATGGCAGTTTAGAGTCGGAACGTCTTCTTCTCTCATGTCTGCGTTTGTTTCGACAAAACGAAGGGAATTTTTCATCGTGACGTCTTTTTATATATATACAGTATATATATTTCAAGGTTTGACTGTTTGAGCCCCTCCCGGTGAGTTGCTTCTTCCTCCTAAAAAAAAAAAAGATAAATAAAAAGATGAGCTTCTCCATAAGTTTGACGCCGCAGCGGATTTCCTCGTGTTTTCGCGCTTCGCCTCCACGTTAAAACGTAGAAAAAAACTACATTTTTTTGTTTTAATTCTGAGTTAATTTTAGTCTGGAAATGCTGACGCGCAAACGGCACTTTTTAAGGCGTTCCAACTCGAGCCAAACCTCCGCTCGTCCCGTTATGTGGACTACACCCACTAGCTTCAAAATGTCAGCCTCGGAACTTCTGAGACTAAATTAAAGTGACACTTAACACAAATTTAAAGCGTTTTACTCGGTTTGGACGTGTGATTTTAGTGTCATTACTTTGCTGTACGTTTAGTTAACGGAGCAAGTTGTCTCGGATAGTTATTTCGGTTAAATTGTGGTTAAATTTCAGTAAACCGGAAGTCGTGTCGGCGCGTAAATTGGAAAGTTGATTGCTAACAAGCTACATGCTAACACGCTAGCAAGCTACATGCTACAAACACTGCAGCTGTGCTTAATGATCATTTAACGATTTTTTTAATGCTACATTTGGCTATTTACTTAACATTTTTAAAGTTTAAATATTTTCTGTTTGCAGAAGAGATAACATTTTGAGTCATTTTTGCACATTTTAGACATTTTGTTGCTAACAGAAAAACATTTTAATATCCATATTAATAATGGAGCTATGGAGTGTTTTTGCACCATTTCCATAAAATGTTGAACCTTAGGTAAAACCACATCTTACATCTATATAAAAAGTAACTTTTACATGCATTTTGTAATGTAAATATTTGAAAATGTCTCAAATTTAGTGTTAAAAAATGCCTTTATTTTACCACAAGAAACTCACTCAAGATTAAAAATCTTGTTTACAATTGTGTGGCAGTAACAGTTTCATAAAACAAACGTTAAATAACTATTTTTAAGCGTTTAAAATATAAACATAGTGTCTATGTTTAAGAAAATGATTAAAACTAAATTTCTGAAAAAAAAATATAAATTGGTTTATATCCAAATTACTATATATGGTAAAGTGTGATAAGTTATTTATTATGTTTTATTTTTTATAGATGATAGTTGTCTGAATTGATTGTTTGAATTAATTTTGTTTAAATGATAAGATTTTTTTTTCTTCTGCTTCCTTTCATTTCATGTATTGTTTTTTTGTGGTTTTGAAAATAGTTTTTTGTGTTTTTATTCATTTATCTGAAATTAATAAATAATTTAAATAAAACAAATAAATATAAACCATAACACTTCTTCTTTCATTTAGGGCCCACTTAATAAAGTAATTTTAACAACGGAACAGGTGGAAGAGAACTTGGAGAGGTGGAGGTATGCTCTTGAAAGAAGAGGAATGAAAGTCAGTCGTAGTAAGACAGAGTACATGTGTGTGAATGAGAGGGAGGCCAGTGGAACAGTGAGGCTACAAGGAGCAGAGGTCACAAAGGTGCAGGACTTCAAGTACTTGGGGTCCACTGTCCAGGAAAATGGGGAATGTGGTAAAGAGGTGAAAAAGAGAGTCCAGGCAGGATGGAGCGGATGGAGAAAAGTTTCAGGAGTGATTTGTGACAAAAAGGTGTCAGCAAAGGTCAAAGGAAAAGTTTACAAGACAGTGGTGAGACCAGCTATGTTGTATGGTCTGGAGACAGTGGCATTGACAAAAAGACAGGAGAAAGAACTGGAAGTAGCAGAAATGAAGATGCTGAGGTTCTCCTTAGGAGTGACAAGGATGGATAAGATCAGGAATGAGATCATCAGAGGTACAGCACATGTTGAAACAACTGGGAGATAAAGTTAGGGAGGCCAGACTGAGATGGTTTGGACATGTCCAGAGGAGGGACAGTGGTTATATTGGTAGAAGGATGTTAGAAATGCAGCTGCCAGGAAAAAGACAAAGAGGGAGACCAAAGAGGAGATATATGGATGCAGTTAGGGAGGACGTGGAGGTGGTTGGAGTGAGGACAGAGGATGCAGAGGACAGAGTGAGGTGGAGGAGGATGACTCGCTGTGGCGACCCCTGAAAAGGGAAAAGCCGAAAGAAGAAGAAGAAGAAGAACAACGGCTAACATTTAAATAAAATAAACAAAAAAAAAATCTTCTTTTAGGTGCAGACGAGCCATTTGTGTGATTTTTCTCCAGTTAGTTTATATTGACAAAGAGATCAAGTTCAAGTCAATTTTATTGTCATTCACATAACTTGTGTACATGAGGTTGAACAAAATTATGTTCTCAGGGTCCCAGTGACACACAAAAATTGCAAAACTATAAAGTATAAGAAGAAATCGTAAGGATCCAAGATATGCACTAAACAAATAACAAATTGTATGCTAAAAGATCTAAGTCTTAGATCTTTTAGCATACAATTTGTTATTTGTTGTATCAATTTAAGTGGCATTACAGTGATTTTATTTTTTCTCACACTGATGTTCCTGATTAGAGATTCATGAGTCTAACAGCTTCAGGGTAGAAGCTGTTCCTCAGTCTAGTGGTTCTACGCTTAATGCTCCTTAACCTCCTTCCTGAGGGGAGCGGGGCAAAAAGTGTGTGTGCTGGGTGAGTGGGGTC
Organism: Garcialebias charrua; assembly: GCA_038048925.1. NCBI lineage: Eukaryota > Metazoa > Chordata > Actinopteri > Cyprinodontiformes > Rivulidae > Garcialebias > Garcialebias charrua. The sequence continues at coordinate 54,415 of JBBPBX010008882.1, forward strand.
CTTCATGATGCAGGTGGCTCTCTTCTTGCATCTGGAGGTGTAGATGTCTGTGATGCTGGGGAGGCTGACTCCAACATCTTCTGTGCAGCCTTCACCACTCTCTGCAAAGCTTTTCTTTCTGCAGCTGTGCAGCCTCCATGCCACACGTTGATGCTGGAGCACAGGATGCTCTCCACTGCACACCTGTAGAAGGAGGTGAGGACTGAACTTCTCAGACCAGCTCGTCTCAGCCGTCTGAGGAAGTAGAGTCTCTGATGAGCGTTCTTGATCAGGCTGGTGGTGGTGTTGCTCCAGCTGAGGTTATCATTCATGTGCACACCCAAATACAGTACTTGTAGCTGGAGACCACTTCCACCCAGTGGTGTAGTCTACGTGATACTCGGGTATATGGAGTATACCCACTAGAAAAGCTTAAGAATTTCAGTATACCCACTTAAAAGTGCCCAATGGTACATGACATACCATTAGGTACATGTCATTGATACGTTAAATGACAGTTAAACACTTCTGTAACAATCTATTGGTGTGCAGTGCTTTTCTTTGATACTGTTTTATAAATTATATAACATGTTTTTAATACAAAGCCAGCTGTTGTACAAAGTTTGTTGTTCATTTATTCAAATATAAGCATCAGAGACATTTGGAACTGTTCAATATGTTTAAAAATCCAAATAATTTGACGATTACATTTTACTAACCAGTGTACTTTGGTTTCTAAGCACGGTATGCCCACTACAAAAATGTAGACTACACCACTGCTTCCACCGCAGAACCTCCTATATTCAGTGGGGTGTTAGGTGTGTTTGTTCCGGCTGAAATCCAGGACCATATCCTTCGTCTTCTTCACATTGATGTGGAGGTTGTTCTTCCTTGCTAATAGATAAGAAGACTGCAGACCCAGATATTACACTAAAAAGTACCGTAGAAATTCATTCAACCTTTATTTAGTCAGGTAAATCTTATTGAGCCTCATGGGCTCATTTACGAAAGCGACCTGCTAAAACTAAAGAACGATGAACAGCAATGGTAGAATTTCCTTAAACAATAAACAATAGAAAACAAAAGAGAGAAAAAAACAAAAGAGAGAAATACATTTTTTTTTTTAACAAAGTATCAAAAAACTAGCAAAACATTATAAGGTAGACGTATAAAATCAAAGACAGGAACAAATCTGCATTGGTTTTTGCCAGGATTCCAACAGATTCTGAAAACCATTTAGAGAAGTCAAGGTCGAGAGCTTCAGATCTTTTTGTAAGATATTCCATGAAGCAGGCATCAAAATTGTATGTACCTGTAGTATACATTTCTTTTGGTAAAACTTCAGACTTTTTTTCTTTTTTTTTTTTGGCTTCTTCAGGGGTTGCCACAGCGAACTAACTCACGTCACATTAAGACTTGGTAATTGATTTTACACCAGTTTCCCTTCCTGACACAACCACAGAGCTACCACAGCCCTCTGTGTGGAGCAGAGGGCTGTCGACTAGTGCGCCTGATGGAGAAGATGGTGGGAGTTAAGGGCCTTGTTCAAGGGCCCAGAGTGGGGCAAAGGAGGGTGGAGGCTGCACCTTTCTCACCCACATTTTTGATGGTCCGTAGTAGGGCTGTAGTGATACAATAATCTCACGATACGATACAATGCACAATATTCTGCTCACAATACGATATATATTGCGATATTCAGCAAACGATAAATTCAATACACTTTTGCGATTTTCTGAAAGATTTTAGAGTGACAGAGTGATTTTTGTGACATTTTGTGACTGTTGTAGACTTGGATTGAATTAATTCAACTGAAAACTGATTAAAAGCACCAACTATGCAGACCACTAGCATGCGTGGGTTTCCTCCGGGTACTCCGGTTTCCTCCCACAGACCAAAAAACATGCTTGTTAGGCTGATTGGTGACTCTAAATTGACCCTAGGTGTGAGTGTGAGAGTGGATGGTTGTTTGGTGTGAGTGAGACAGGTCCCTCTTGTAAATGAGTCCCCGTGACTCAACGAGGCTAGCCTGTATAAATAAAGGTTGAATGAATGAATGAATGAATTTATCCATAAAGTCGCTATCCTTCTTTTTTGAAGCCAAAGTGCACCCACACATCTGCTTTAAAGCAAGAGGGTGCTGGAACGATATTCACCGCCATTACACTGGCCACACTTCTTCTGTGTAAATCAAGTATCTACTAGGTGGGTAACTTGGCATAAATGCTCTACAGCGACACTAGTGGCTGGATGACCTAATCACTCTCCCGGCGAAGCAAGCAGTGAGTGAGCAGGTTGACAGTTGGATGTTACGAAACTTGCGGATGAATACAGTATAGATTTTTTTCGAGGAAAGAAAAAAATTGATATATATCGCAAAATCGACATTATTACACAGCCCTAGTTCGTAGGGTAAAACCGGCTACCTTTTAATCAGAGGCTCGCCTTCTCTAACTTTTGCGCCACCACTTCCCCCGCCACACAGACCATGAAATTCTAGTATAAATCATAAATGTTTTTGAAATTCAGAGGCGTGGTATATGGCATAATTTCCCATTGACTGGATTTACATAGCACTAAGCACTACGTAGGTTGCTCTAGTTTGTTAGCACCATGCTAGCACACTTGCGAAGTGTTAGCTTAACGCTACACAAGTGCCGGCAGTTGTCGACCAGGGGGATTAGGATGCATTGAAGAATCAGCGCTATGTCTTTAGCATCTTAGCTAGCGCGTCTGCATTGCACGCTGCTAGCTTAGTGCTACGTATTTTAACACACGAGTTTTCGCTATTAGCAAAATGCTCTGCTATATTTGTTTTTTCTGGTTAGCTTGCTGCTGTTGTTGCTTCTTTATTATTTATTTTTGTGCAATCTTTCCTTTGTATGTCCTACGTAAATTAGGATATGTTAGTAAATGTTTTATTTTTTTTCCCTGAAGCATGTTTACCAGTCTGATTTTCTTTTTGGAGTGTAGCAGAATACAGGTAGTCCTCGACTTACGACGTAGATCCATTCCTACGCGGCGTCGTAAACCGATTTTCGACGTCTGATCCATTCCTACGCGGCGTCGTAAACCGATTTTCGACGTAAGTCAGAATATACGTACATACTGCAGCACCATATACATGTACATTACTGTATTACCAAGCACTTAGCCTATCCTAACATAGTACCTTACATAATTATCAAAAAATACATAAGTTTGGGAGCCATAATGAAGGGAAAAAAGAGTTAATGGCCTACTAGGATGCTGTTGACGCCGTTCTCCTCGGTCCATCCGCTGTACCTGTATTCCGTTTTTCGTTTACAACGTAAAACCGCGTTTACAGTACAGCATTCCTCCGCCGCTGCACCGCATACAGTACAATATTTTCCGCCGCTGCACCGCGTACAGTACAATATTTTCCACCGCTCCAGCGCGTAAAGTACAATATTTTCCGCTGCTGCTTTACGTTTACGACGTAAAATCGGTCCATCTGCCATCACTGCACTAACCATAGATATACGGAAGGATCTGTGTTCGGATATTCCCGGAAATGGCCCGCAATGATCCTTAAAAAATCCCAAAATCTGGATACTTATCTTCGGCAGATCCAAAATAAATGTGGCTGTTATTCGTCAAGGGTCTGCCAAAGATAAGTATCCGGATTTTGGGATTTTGGGATCTTTTAAGGATCATTGCGGTCCATTTCCGGGAATATCCGGAAATATAAGTATAAGTATATGTGAAGGATACGGAGATATACGACATCAGATCCTTCCGTATATCTATGGTTTTAGTGCAGTGCATATTCCGCATTCATTTTACGACGTAAAACCGCGTTCACAGTGCAGTGTATTCCTCCGCAACTACGTTTACGTCGTAAAACCAGTCCATCTGCCGTATTCCGCATTCCGTTTACGACGTAAAACCACGTTCACAGTACAGGGCAGTGCATTACTCAGCACTGAACCTCAGCACTTTGGTGTGGACTTGTTCCTGTTTAAAGTGCTTTATAAATAAAATGGTATGGTATGGTATTACTCCGCCGCTACGTTTACGACGTAAAACCGCAATCACAGTACAGTGCAGTGTATTCCTTCGCCGCTACGTTTACGACGTAAAACCGGTTCATCTGCCGTATTCCGCATTCTGTTTACGACGTAAAACCACGTTCACAGAGCAGTGTATTCCTCCGCCGCGACTTAAAACCTGTCCCATCTGCCGTATTCCGCATTCATTTTACGACGTAAAACCGCGTTCACAGTACAGTGCAGTGTATTCCTCCCCAACTACGTTTACGTCGTAAAACCGGTCCATCTGCCGTATTCCTCATTCCGTTTACGACGTAAAACCGCGTTCACAGTGCAGTGTATTCCTCCGCCGCTACGTTTACGACGTAAAACCGGTCCATCTGCCGTATTCCGCGTTCCATTTACGACATAAAACCGCGTTCACAGTACAGTGTAGCGCATTACTCCGCCGCTACGTTTACGACGTAAAACCGCGTTCACAGTACAGTACAGTGCAGTGTATTCCTTCGCCGCTACGTTTACGACGTAAAACCGGTCCATCTGCCGTATTCCGCATTCCGTTTACGACATAAAACCGCGTTCACAGTGCAGTGTATTCCTCCGCCGCTACGTTAAGGACGTAAAACCGGTCCATCTGCCGTATTCCGCGTTCCGTTTACGATGTAAAACCGTGTTCACAGTACAGTGCAGTGTATTCCTCCGTCGCGCGTCACGACGTTTATGACGTAAAACATGCGTAACTCGAAATAAGGCTTTTCATAGTAAATGGGTGATGCGTCGTAACCACGAAACGTCGTAACTCGAGACCGTCGTAACCCGAGACCGTCGTAACCCGAGGACTACCTGTACTTCATTTACTTGTTAAAAATCACAGTCTTCCCACCACCAATGAGTTTGCAGGTCTGACTTCAACAGGAGGGAGTTTGTTGCAGTCCTGTACGATGTGTACGTAGTTGAGGATTATTATTATTTTTTTACTTTCAGCTCCTGGGACAGAAGCGTCGCCGCCATCCTGTGAAGGGTTTCTCCTCTTGGCTGTGGGGTGTAAGGAGGAGAGGAAGCCAAGATGCCTAAACCAGTAAGTGTCTGTCACTCTCGTGTTTAATGGAAGAACGCCGTTTTTTTTCTTCAAACCTGGATGTTTAGAAATCAGCTGGGTGCATGCGAACGGTCTGAAGTGTCAGTTTGAGCTCCGCAGCTGCATCCACTCCTCGTCCCAAGTTCACGGCAGCCGGAGCGAGGAGGAGTGCCAAGCCCACAGTCTTCCAAGCTGCAACAGTAGGACCATTGTTGTTCGAAGGGTGGAAAGAACGCCCGAGTTCTAGGATGTGATCAGCGCCAAATCAAAACTGATTTGCTGCGGCGCTGTCACGGCTGTCCGCTTCCTACAGCTGTACGGTTTTCTAACGGGGGTCAGGCTCAGGCAGGGGTCAGTAAATTTAGCACATTGTGATGTGAGACCACTATCAGAGATGTTCGCTGCTTGTCTGATGAAGGTGTTGGAGCGGACGGCTTTATCGACGTGCGTAGACAAAAGTAACAAAGTGTGGCTGTAACTTGTTCCATCCACAGTTTTTGTTATACTTCAACAATTCGTGCATCAAAACGTTCGGCTCATTCATGACGTTCTTGCTCTTGACTTTTGCTGTTTGTGCGATTTTTACTTTAAAAAATATTAACCTTTGTCGGCCATTTTTTCCCCCCTCATTGAAAATGAATGGAGCTCTCCTCAAACACTTCAGCGGTTTACAACCTTCACTGCTCATTTCAGCTGCTGTTCTGCTCCTTTTAGCTTATTTTGGTTAAGTTCACCTTTTCGACTGCTTTAAATAAAATTATTATTATTATTACTTTTCATGTTTTTTTTTATTTTAATTTCCTTATTTTTTCTGTGCTTTTCCCCTAGCTACCTTCAGCTGATTTTCTGCTAATTCGAGCCGTTTGTGCTCAGTTAAGCTTCTTCCTTTTAATTTCAGCTTTTTTTTTTTTTTGGTGAAGCATGTTTCTGCTACGTATATCATTTTTCTGTTTTTCAGCTACTTTCATTTAGATAATTTCATCTTTTTGTGCTCCTTTCAGCTTATTATTTCTAAAATTAACTGCATTTCTGCAGGAAATTCAATTATCTAGTTACTGTATTTTATAAAACAACTAATGTAGTATTCTGCAAGCAAACTACTGTATTTATTTATTCAGAACCATTAGAGAAACCTCAATCAGGCCTGATGGGAGTCCTAAAAAGAACGAAAGTCCTTCAGTCTGTCCGCACTATGAAACAAAGGTAATGTAGAAGTAAATGTTTTTGTTTCACTTTGCTAATTCTTCTCATAGGATTAAAGATTATTGTTGAAAAATGTCTCTTCATGGTAACTGACAGGCCCAATTAATACCAAACTAGAGAAATCGCATTTCCTGCCAAAATGCAGTGTGAATGTTTATTGCAGAGGAACTTGCTGAAAAACAGCTGAAATGTAGCTGAAATGGAAGAACAAGCCTAAATTAGCAGAAGGAAGCGGAAAGAAGACATATTTGCTGAATTAGGTTTGACTAAGCAGAAATGAGCACACAAATGAGCTAAAATCAGTTAAAAGTGGCAAAAAATAAAACCTCTAAAAAGTAGCTGACAAGGCAGAAAAAAGCTTCACCTATGAGAAGGAAGTGGAAAGAAATTAAATGAGCTAAAAACAATGTGGAGTGGAATTAGCTGAAAATGCTAAAATTGTGTAAAGGAGTTAAATAGTAGCTGAAATAGCAGAAAAAGCTGAAAGGAGATAAGCTGAAATGAGCAGAAAAATGTTAATTAGGCTGAAAGTAGCAGAAAGTATCATGAAAAACAAATTTATCTGTAAACGGTTGAAATGAGCTAAAATGCTTTTAAAAATAAATAAACTAAAAGCAGCTAAAATGGTAGAATAAGCTTAAATTAGCAGAAGAAAACAGAAAGAACACGTGTTTGACCAATTAGGCTGAAAGAAGCAGAA
>JBBPBX010008883.1:13073-25750 GCA_038048925.1 Garcialebias charrua
GAGTTATTCCCATGCCACCCTTTTTGACGGGTCACTGGTGAATCAATGAGCAGGTGGCAAAACGTCAGTGTAATTACATCCACGGCTTTTCCCTTCACGGAGGAGGAAGAAAGCTCCCTCATATGCATACAAATATAGTCCCTTCTTCTAGATTTGAATACAAAATCTTCACCCAAAAAAAAAAAAATCACTTTTTTTTCTCATCTCTGCTGAGGTCGATTTACATACACTTCATTTGAGTTGGTGAAACGAGTTGGTGCGCATTCTTCTCATGCTGCAGTGTCACTCCCTAATCCTGGGGCCTATAGACCTGCGGGATAAAGCAGCTGTCGAGTCCCATTATGAAGTGGAGCTGGCAGCTTGTCGAGATGCAGGCAGTCAGACGAGCTTCAATGGGAGAAAATCATTAAGTTAACACTTTCCCCCCTAATGTCTCCATTGTGCGCCCTCGGACCATTTGTCTTAGAGAGAGCTCACATATGACGCTTCCCACCGGACTTTACTCTTGAAACATGCCCAGTGAATTCCCATGGTCATGGTTGGATGAGGCGCGCAGCGTGTGCGTCATTTGTTGGACAGTTTGTTTGTTGCGCCCTTTCACCATATTTGCTCTATTTTTGAGTCACAAACAAACTTGAATCCTAATTTGGATCCAATTATCCTCCAAATAATATTCTTTTTTTTTTTTTTTTCCTGCTCTCGTTTCCAAGGTCGTATTCTGGACATCCCGTGCAAAGTGTGTGGAGATCGCAGCTCGGGGAAGCACTACGGGGTGTACGCCTGTGACGGCTGCTCGGGGTTCTTCAAGAGGAGCATCCGCAGGAACCGGACCTACGTGTGTAAATCTGGCTCCCAGGTGAAGCTGCTTTATTATCCATCTACTATATCTTATTTCACGTCTTCGACCAATTTTATTTTCAGAGTTTTTCTTAAAAAAAAAAATCCGTGCAAGCAAGAAAAACACGCATCAATTGAGGGAACTTCTTCATGTTTTAGCATTTTTTCGATAAACATGTGCCATAATTAAATGTTCAGAGTTTTACGCACAGAGCTTTTACGCACGAAATGCGCCTTTACGCACAGATCTTTCTCTCTCCCGCTGCCTTTTTGTGTGTGTGGCTGTTTTAAATCTTCCTTGATGAGCCTAATTGTGTCATGCCTGCACCATTAAGCCCCGCACCTAAACACAGCGCTGCTCCAACATCAGGTGTAATCCAATCTAATGCGCTGACTCCAAAGGAGAGGATTTAGGCGGCAGAGGGCGGGATCGAGCACTTATCCTGCGGGATGAGACCCCGCAGGGAAGCGGCTCTGTAACCACAAGATCTTTTACCTGCACATTTGCCTCCCGGGAGGATAATGGCGAGAGGCTTCTCTAACTCGAACCTCTTTCCCCGGCCCCCTCCTCTTCCCTCGGTGTGTGTGTGTGTGTGTGTGTGTGTGTGCGCGCGCAGGGTGGCTGTCCCGTGGACAAAACGCACAGGAACCAGTGCCGAGCGTGTCGCTTGAAAAAGTGTCTGGAAGTGAACATGAATAAAGATGGTAAATAATTTAATTATCTCTTTTCATATAGAAACGCCATGTGTTTGGATTCGAGGCGCAGAAAAAAAAAAAAAAAAGTTCAGCAGGGCTGTTGATCAGGAGCTGATAGTTTTAAGAGATTATTTCCACCCGGAGCTCTAATTTGAGCTCAGGTTTTTTGCTCCTTTACGCACAGAATTAATATTTAATCCATAAATGTGTCAACTTTTTTCAATAAAACAAGTTAAAACGCACACATGCGTGACTCTGTTCTGATTCACAGCCGTTCAGCACGAGAGGGGCCCCCGGACGTCCACCATCCGCAAACAAGTTGCCCTTTATTTCAGGGGCCACAAAGAGGTGAACGGCTCCTCGGCCCATTTCCCGGGTTCCTCTCTGCCGGGGCCGCCCTTCTTCACCACCGTCACGCAGCTGGAGCCCCACGGCCTGGACATGAGCTCCGTGGCCACCACGCCGGAGAGACAGGCCATTCTGGCACAACCCACCCCAAAGGTGAGACACCTTTTAAAAATGTATCAACCCACCCCAAAGGTGAGACACCTGATTAACTGGATGTTTTTTTTTATTGTTGCACCTTCAGTTCATTACTTGTTCAGATTGTATGTGAAATGCATCCCTGTAATACAATACAACTTTATTTATAAAGCACTTTAAAACAACACTGTTGGCCAAAGTGCTGTACACTAACACAAACAAGCATAAACACTATATAAACTCATCAAATACAATAAAAGTGATGAACTAACAGTAAAAACTATAAAACAAATAACTTAAAAACTGTCAAACCTATGTGTTCAAAGCCAAATGTTATTAAGGGATGTATTTTTTTTTCCCCCTCGGGGGTTAGAAGTTGAAATTCTTGTCCAGATTTAGAAGCACAAATCCGCCAGTTTGGATTTTATTCCCAGTAAATCCAGCACTAATCATAAAATCAGGTGCTGGAGCTTGAACTCTTCTCAACTCTTGATTCACGTGCACGTTTTTTTTTTTTTTTGTAAAGGATGCTCATTTATTCATTGTATGCAGTATCCCCACGAGGTCACCGGCACCCCCATGTACCTGTACGAGGTGGCGACGGAATCTGTGTGCGAGTCGGCCGCGCGCCTCCTCTTCATGAGCATCAAGTGGGCCAAAAGCGTGCCCGCCTTCTCCACCCTGCCTTTACCTGACCAGGTGAGACGCGCACGAGGAGTTCCACTCTTGAACTCCAAATCCTGAAGGCTTCACAGCGCACAATAAATAAATAAATAAATAAATAATAAATAAATAAGAGGGATTTAAGATTGTATGCCTTTAGGAAGCACCTTCAACAGTAAATTGCACTGTAAAAAAAATCCGTAAAAAACAGGTAAATGTACTGTGGAAGTGTGAAGGAATTTTCCGTTATCATTTTTTACAGGGGTTTCTCCATTATTTTTATTCGCGCAAAGCACCCTGGGAACAAGAACCTTTGAGAAGAAGCGCGAAAGAGGACTCCATTTACCTGGCATCCTAGATTAACAGAAATTTATGTAAATTATACATTAAAAAAACTGTTAAATTACGGGAAAAATCCGTTTTAGGGTTTACGGAAATATCTGTAAAAAAACGGAGAATGTACTGGCAGAAAATTACCAGGACATTTTCCGTTTTTTTACGGATTTTTTTTTTTTTTACAGTGTGTTCTTTATGTGATTAAAAAAACAAGTCTCAAACATTTATTTGTGAATTTATTCCTCGCAGCTGATTCTGCTGGAGGACGCGTGGAGAGAACTGTTCGTGCTGGGCATCGCGCAGTGGGCCATTCCCGTGGACTCCACCACTCTCCTCGCCGTCTCGGGTGCGTAATAACAGCTCCGCTTCTTCGTGGGTCTGCGCGTGCACGCTTCACTCATTCTCGTGCGTGTTTTTCTTCAACTCGAAAAGGGATGAACAGTGAAAACGCGGAGTCTCAGCGGATGAACAGGATCATGTCGGAGATCCACGCGCTGCAGGAGGTGGTCACCAGGTTCCGGCAGATGCGTCTCGACGCAACAGAGTTCGCCTGTTTGAAATGCATCGTGACGTTCAAAGCAGGTGCAGTCTCATTCAGATTGTGTCCACGCGTGTCGCGCAACGAACTGAGCAAAAGCTTTTTGGTTTTGCAGTTCCCACGCAAGGAGGCACCGAGTTGAGAAGTTTCCGCAACGCCAGCGCCATCGCAGCACTACAAGACGAAGCGCAGCTCACGCTCAACAGCTACATCCACACCAGGTGCGCTCCTCCACAGCGCCTCGTGCTTTTGCGCATGCGTAAAAAAACTGTCCAGTTTGGCACCGGTGTGACAGCTGGCGCTTGTAATTCCAATTCCAATTCCCAAAAAATATATTCATTTAATTTAAAATACAAAAAAGTCCATACAATAAAACAAATAATACACAAATCAAAATGAATAGCAGAAAAAGAATAAATCTTATGTCTGCTCCTTTTATCCTCAAAATATTTTTAAACAAAATATAATATACAATAAAAGCAATACTAAAAAGAAAAAACACATCAACTCAAAGTTTCTTTAGATTCAATTATACTTTATCGTATACCTTCAAGAAACTTTAATCGCCTATAGATCTGACATCCTCCAAACCAGGGGTGTTCAGACTTTTTCAGCATGCGAGCCATTTTTGAAATGATCAAGTCAAAGTGATCTACCTATACTATAAGGCCCCGTTTACACGAAAACAACCTGTGGAAACATTAGTGATTTTTCAATGTTTATTGGGGGTAATAAACAAAAAATAAGCTGGTATGAAAAATGCTGTAGTCTTCGTGTCAGTCGGGTTGCCAGGTAAGAAATTATGAACTATAGTACAGTACTGTGGCTTTAAAATTATAGTATTTTGACCTAAACTGTTGTGTTTGCTGAGATGTTCTAAGATTCAATTCGTCAATTCACAAAAGAAGTAATCTCAGGGCACTGAATAGACAATTATTTTTTTAATGTCATGCTGCGACCAGTACTACCTCAGATCTACCAGTAGATCGCAATCTACGTAATCAGCACCCCTGCTCCAAACCATCAACCTATATATACCCTGGATTAAAGTGCATCTTTCCTTCAAGCAAGTTCAAAACTGTGGCTTCACAAACATTTCTATCCCCTTTAAAAAATAACAACTCTCTCTTTTAACAAATTTAGTTTGAATATTGGAAGAATGCGTTTTTGTGGGCCTTGTACATAAATATTAAAATGTTGTAATCAACCAATTCATAGAATTTCAAAATTTTCAATTTACAAAACAATATGTTTGATGGATGAGTTCTTATAGCTCTTCTTTGTTAAACAAAGACCGGATTTGTGATTGTCTTGCAAGCTTTACCCCAAACTTCAATACAGTAGATCAAATGAGGAAGAATTAATGTATTATATAACAGAAACAGGGCTTTGTCATTAAATAACTCCTTCACTTTATATAGTACTCCAATATATTTTGACATTTTTGTTCGTAATTAATGTGAGATCTCCATGACAACTTGTCATCATCAATGATGACACCCAAAAATGTCACCTCACTGACTTTACCGATCTCAATACCATCTACTTTAAATGAAAGATCCCCATTAGTCTTGTAATTGACAGTTGGTGTGTGTGAGGCCTCAGACAGCAGACTTGTTTGTTTGTTGACTTGAGTTTTCCTGTTTCCAGGTACCCGACTCAGCCCTGCCGCTTCGGGAAGCTGCTGCTGCTCCTCCCGGCGCTCCGCTCCGTCAGCCCGTCCACCATAGAGGAGGTGTTCTTCAAAAAGACCATCGGAAACGTCCCCATCACCAGACTCCTCTCGGACATGTACAAGTCCAGCGATATATGAACTCGGGTGCAGTGTGTGTGTGTGGGGTGGAACAAAGACTCGGGTCATGGCAGGTGCAGAACTCTTAGTGTAGCTTCTATAAAATCAGCTGCAACAAGAATACCCCGTTATCACAAGTTTAGTCGGTTAACAGCTGTGCTATAGGTAAAAATATCATAGAGCGCTTTTATCATCCAGAAACTGCAGGTTTTTATTTAAAAGTCACCTATAGGGCTCTGAAGCCTGCAGAGTCCGTTTGACACCCACTTGTTCCACATTATGTTTGTAAGCCTCTCTGAGACCAATGAGCCTGTCGACCAACTCAAACTTTAATTGCTCTTCAATCCCAGCCGAGGAAAACCAAAAGAAAAGATGGCGCATGCGCAGCGAGGACGTGCGTCGCTGTTCCTCGGTCCAGTGCTGAAACCAAACACGCAGGAGGTTCCGGCTCTATGTGAAGAACTGTTGAACAAAAATTAAACGAGTTAATAAAACTTTAAGGGAAGGCTGCTTTTCCTCGCCGGACTGTAAAAAGCACGCGTCAGAAGGTGTTCGTGTGTTTTTGCGGCTGCTCGTTCTGTTTGAGGCGCAGCGTTAAAAAAAAAAAATGTTTGGATGCACTAACACCAGAGAAAATATCCAGCACTAGGATTTATTCTCTTTTTGTGGCCTGTGGTGTTTTAAAATGTTGTAAATATGGTTATAACTAAACTCGGCACAAAAAGGACATTTTGTGTTTATTTCTTTGACAGAAATCATAAAGCGGCTGTTTAATTAAATTTAGTCATACTGTATTTGCTGAGTAAATGCATATGTGGGATTTTTTTTTATTAATTGAATGATTGGTTTGAAGAGATATGTTGGCAATTTACCAATTTGTCTTAACAAAAAGAGGCCTCAGTTGCATGTGGAAGAACCATACACAGCCACCTCTTTATGCTGCTTCGGATGTTATCAGTCCATTCAATGGGCGTTATTAGTTGTTCTCATCCCCATATATGGTGGCGAAACTGTCCAATCTACCTCCTAGCAGGTTTAAAAGAACGTTATTTGCGTTATCGCAGTGAGTAGGCAGCGTCTTGCCGTAAACCCGGAAGTGGTTATTTTGTTTGTTTCAGCTTATATAACCATTTTCCTAAACTTAACCCCCTTACCCTTGTGCCCAAGACCCTAAACCTAACGCTAGACCCTTTACTATAAAGTTTAACACAAATATAGACGGAGCCCGCTGTCATCGGTGACAACGTACCTTTAAACCTAGGAGGTACAGGAGGGGCAGTCTGACCGCAACGTATGGGGATGATAATAACTGATAATGGCCATTTAATGGTTGATAACGTTCGAAGCGGGTGTGCAGCTTGATCACACTGCTGTGGGGCGGTGGCCCATTCTTCAACCAACATTTGTCACAGTTCAGTCAGTGTGGTTGTGCTGGTCATTGTGGAGCAAATATCATGTACGACCTAATCTGTTCAGTGGGGTTGAGGTCACAGCTGCAGTCTGCTCCACTCTCCAATTCTACAGGTAGTCTCTTACAAACCCCCCTCTGCGGAGATACCGGTACGTGTCATCTTGATCCCAGAATGTGGTGATATGAGGTTGCCACTGGTTGCTCAGGCACCAACCAGACACCTGATTGTCAGAGCCTGCAGTACCAGAAGCTCTGGCAGAGAAAACTTGGAAAATCTTTGTTGGCACAAACCACAACTGCATTTTCCTATCAAACGTGGCATCATTTAATTAAAATGTACAGGCTCACTAACAATACAAGCTTTTATGTTTTTGTCAAGAAGCATTATGACAAAGAAATGATCAAATAAGGGGTCTGAATCCCCGGCTTTTATAAAGTTTAGCTGCATCAGCAACAATTTCAACACTAAGTTACTGCAAATCAACAAGATGCTTCATTGTATTTTTATTCCACTTCCAAGTGTTTAAATTGTGACATATCAAGTCCACACACAGGATGTGAATCTTTAAAGTCAATTTGGAAATAGATTTAGCTTTATGGATCTGGGTAATTGTCCCATTATATTTATTGGCCTTCCGATCAATAGAACTCATCCAGATCTTTAAAAAGCAGGACTTATAAAATATGTTATTGACATGTTTTTTTGCATTTTGATATCTTAAAAAGGTACCAATAAGAAAACAAAGGTTTACTGAACTACATTAAATGACTTGAGTTTGAAAGTTTAGTCCAGTGGTTTACCAGATAAATTCTGAAATTCAGATATGCATACAATGTAAACAAAGCACTGTTATCACACTTTACTCAACAAACTGGTACACAACTGCATATTAGTACATCAAAACTCAAACTTTATAATCACAAATGGCTCTTCTATGGACATTGTTGACCTGTCTTCAGTTATTTGGACTGTTTCTGTAGATGAACGCACTTGGTAGTTGTTCACAATTTATTTAATTATTTAGGATCATAATAACCAGCACTGAGATACAAATAGTGGACTTTAATTTACTTTGATTTAAATTTTTTACACCAGTCTTCAAGGCATCACAATGCAAAGTACCTTTGAAAGCCCATTTAGTGCGACTAAATTTGAGTCAAGAATGGTGGCATAAATGAAGACACTGGTTAGAAAAGTTCATAAAACACATCAACTTTGGTTTCATGCCCAGTCATGTATCAAGTTTAATATTGTTCAAGCACATTCTGTTTATTGCAGAAGTTGCCCCGTTAATTTGATTAACAAAAAAACTCAGGGTTGTTATTAAGCTCTCTGAATAGTCAAGACTTCTAAGATAGATAATATTTCCATTAAATAACATAAGCAACAACATATTAAGTGAAGCTGTGCTGGTTTTGGCAGCACTGCTTTTGCACACAGTGTTAAAAGCGAGCGGCACAACGAGCGAGAGCAGTCCAAGTGAACAAATGGACGTACGCATGGCGACATTTCACCGATTTTATTGGAAAATCTTCAAAATAAACAAAAATGGCACAGCAGTATACAAATCTCAAAATGCATAAAGCCAGTAGAAATACTGCAGTTCCTTCTGTGTAAATTGCTTGCTAGAAAACATTGTGACAACTGGGCAGGTGCTGGTTGTGACAAACACGCACACACACACGCACATGCTTCCATTTGAAGACAAGTCAGGGTCCATCGTCAAGATGCGTGTATGCGTGTTTAGTTATGATGAGCAACATGCCAGACCTCAATGGCAAACGCTGCGGCTCATTACAAAAGCTTTGCGTACAGAGAAAGTTTAATAAATGATAACATATAAACTAATATATTCAGGACATGACTAAATGATAAATACATTATATATATCTGTGTTAGTGGCATTTTCAGACATAAAGAGATTGAACTAGAAATCACTTTGTGCAGAACATTCTTGATTCCAACTAAAGGGTGACAACAATCAGAGTTAGTAATTAGACTCAGGCAACAGATCAGAAGGGTTTAGGGGCTGTGAGGAGAAACTGCCACTTTTATTTGTCTGGGAGAAACCTGGAGAGAGCTCTGGGTCGAGACCGAGCAGAGCCAGACTGGACCAGACCAAGAAGAGCCATTGCTTTTTCTGTTCAGGCTTGTCTGATTTTGGACGGGGTGTAGCTCTTGTCCACAATCTCATCTTGTAGAAACATGTGCAGGCAGCGTTCGTTCTGAGCTAGCGGGTGACCGGCCACTCTGAAACGAACACGAGCAGGAGAAGAAACGAGGAAAACACATTACAGCGATGGACGGACAAAACATTTTGTTTTGAAAATAAAGACACAACCTAAATAACAGAACTAGTGACCTACAAACAAAAAAAAACATCTACGGTCTCCAATTTATATGAAGAACATTTGTTTTTGCTTGCGTGCATCGTTTACAATTTACAACAGAAAAGACAAATGTATTAAAAAGCGACAATCAAAATAACCACGGATGGATTTTTAACTTTTTTCACTGAATCCCATTAAGACAGGCCAATCAAAAAACAGTTTAAACAAAGCAAGCCGTTTTAGTTCCAAAGACTATAGACATGTGTCCCAGCGCTGTTTCACATGTTATGGCTCCATACGGTTGAAAGGCATTTTGTTTTATTGTGTGTGGGGACATTTGTGCCATTTTTCCAAGAAGTACCATACAAGCTTTGATCATTTTCATTGTTATGCTGATGACACAGTTATATTTGTCCATGACACCCAATGAATCCAATCAGCTACTTAAGACTACAAGCATGTGTAAGAATTATGAGGAGGTCAATATTAATACTGACCTCTTTATCCTTAATTAATCTACTTATTCAGATTGAATAGTAAATTCACGGATTCTGTTCTTTTTCAGTTTACCCAATATCTCTGTGATCTTTATGATGGATAAATAAACAGAGCCATTAAGTGACAAAGACGTTAACTTAGTTTGATATGTCAAAGAGACACTATCATTTATTTAAAATAAATCAACTAAATTAACACCATTACACTTGATTGACATGATTTCACTTTCTTTCAAATTAAAACGTCAGCACACTTAAATTCAACACAACAGACTTCAATATTGGATGTTAACATATTTAGTCTGTGGGCTCTTTAAACTTAAAATAGTTTCCAGCTTAGATTGAGAGGGGAAAAAGTAGGAGGAAAGATTTAAGAAGAATTGGGAGGTTAAGAGAGGAAATTTATCTTGCATTTATGAAACCAGATGACACTCTTCCGTACGCGTCCAGCTAAGATATCATCACACCTCCAGCAAGCAAACAGCTGCTCCTTTACCTTAAGACGTCCGCCTTGGTTCTGGTAAAGAGCTGTGGTCAACTTTAGACTGACGAGTCGTCGGTCCCGCAAGTCCAAGCTGGACTCCACGCGTGTTTACCTTGTCGGTGTCGGTGATACTCGCTTTCATCGGCAAAAGTCGTGGCAGTCGTGGTTTCTTGGCTCAAGATAATTTATTCCAGGAAGGAATAACAAACGCTCGTTCGAGGTGGACTCATAACAGCCTGTTATCAGTCCTTAGCTGAAGACGCAGGTCGTTAGCTCTTGACCAAAACGTACCCAGCTCTTGGGAAAGGTTCACATCTCTTTGAAAATTCCCAGCAAACTCTCTAAGCGTTCTCGCACAGTTAGAACTTAAAAAGCAGGAACAAAGAGAGGAGTGGACTTGCCTTATCAGGCCCAAGGTCACAGCCAGAGCAGAGAGAGCTTTGTTTAGGGAAAGGATAGACAAAGCTGGAGCCCTGCTCAGAGACTGTCTCTGAGTTTCTAAACAAAACCGTCCGGTCTCTGTGACCCGAAGGCTTCACCTTTAAACACAGCAGTGAACACAGTTTAACTCTCACAGAATAACACAGCTTAAAAGCACACATCATGAAAATGACAAAAGTTATTCTTTTGATCACATCAGCCTAAAATCAAAGATAGAAATAGTCTCTTATTGGTGACTATGTTATCAGATTATAGCTAAATGAATGATTTTGTAGTAAATGTCTTGCTTTACTGAGAGGTCAGTAAAGGTCATCACTGGACAGTTCAAAAGTACACAGGTGTCTTAAAAGTGGACAAGGTCATGTCCACTACACATGCCTTGAATACATAAAAACCTGAATGACCTTACATTTTCTGCTTTTAAATACAGATAAGACTGAGTTTTTAGTTTTTGGACCTGAACACCTTAGGAATTAATTTTTCAGTCTTTCGCCCTCCTTGGATGGCATTAATCTGGCCTCCAGCTCTAATGTTAAAAATCTTAAGAGTTATTTTTGATCAGGACATGTCTTTTATCCCCCACATTAAAAACGTTACTAGAACCGCCTTCTTCCACCTGCGTAAAATCACTAAAATTACAAACATCTTATCTAAAACTGACGCAGAAAAACTGGTTCATGCATTTGTCATGTCTAGACTGGACTATTGCAATGGTTTGTTATCTGGGTGTCCAAATACTTAAAAAAAAAGTCTTCAGTTGATCCAAAATGCTGCTGCCAGAGTCTTAACTGGAGTTAGAAGAGACCATATCTCCAGTTTTGGCTTCCCTCCAGTGGCTCCCTGTTAAATCCAGAAGATAATTCAAAATCTTACTTCTAACCTACAAAGCTACAACCTAGCTCCATCGTATATTACAGATCTTATTGTTCCATATTTTTCTAACAGAGCACTTCACCCTCTGACTGCAGGCTTGTTTATGGCTCCTATAGTTTCCAAAAGCAGAATGGGAGGAAGATCTTTCAGTGATCAGGCTCCTCTCTTGTGGAACCAACTTCCAGTTTCTGTCTGTGAGGCTGACACATTGTCCAGTTTTAAGACTTTCCTTTTTGATAAATCCTATAACTAGGGTTGGCTTGTTATGCTACCTTAAGCTTAGATTATTAGAGGACAAATTGTAAACATTTCTTTAAAAGAATTGTTAAAATTGAATAGTTTTCAATTGCAGCATGACGGCTCAGTGGTTAGCACTGTTGCCTCACAGCAAGAAGACCCTGGGTTCAATCCCTGGTTGGACCTGGGGTCTTTCTGTGTGGAGTTTTAATGTTCTTCTCTTGCTTGGGTTTTCTCCAGGTACTCCGGTTTCCTCCCACAGACCACAATCATGCAAGCTAGGCTGCCTTCAGGCCCACGCCTCTCTTGCAAAAGAGATCTGTGAGCTCAGTGGGATTTGTCTGGTTAAATAAAGGTTAATAAATAAACAGTTTTCATTTTTATTTTATTTTTTATTTATATATATTTTTTACATTTTTGTGGCACTAGTGGCCTTTATTGGAGAGAGGGAGAAACGGAGGAGAGGGGGGGAGACACCACAGAGATAGCTCGCCGGGTCTGGGAGAGCCTGTGGAGAGGCGAAAGCCCCAAGCGTATGTGCCCCGCGCTTATCTCACTACGCCACAGCGGGGCACAACAGTTTTCATTTTATATTATTTCTATCTTAACATGTGATTCTCGACCTGCCATTGTGTATCTGTTCCTCCTGTTCCTCTCAAACCAAGCCGGTCGAAGCAGATGACCGCTTGTCCTGAGCCTGGTTCTCCTAAAGGTTTCTTCCTCGTGAGGGAGTTTTTCCTTTCCACTGTCGCCTTCATGCTTGCTCAAGATGAGAGTCTGTGATGAAGTTAAACTCAAAACAGTCTGCTCCTCAGATAAATAATATTAACTTACTTTTTATGCATTTGAATGTTTCTGTTCAGTGCCTTGAGATGACTTCTGTTGTGACTTGGCGCTGTATAAATAAACCAAATTGATCAGTGAAGTTACATGAGTCCCAATTTTCAGAATTAAATAAACAACTGAAGGTTTGCTTGTGGTTCCTAAAGTTGAATGAGCGGCTCCTCTCGAGCTGAAACAGATCCCGGTGTGGTCATCACTCTAATTCAAAGAGTCTA
>JBBPBX010008883.1:25808-38254 GCA_038048925.1 Garcialebias charrua
GGTTTTATCACTGGTTCAAAATCCAATTGCAACCTTTGAAAGATGAGCACCAGCTCCCTGCAACCCTGCATGGAATAAGAGGGTAAAACAAAATGGATGAATTGGACTTTATAGTTAGTGTTTGCTTGTGTGTCTCTGAGATATCCTTTGAGTTAGTTCCTTCTATGTACTGAGCAGGTCTCTTCACGCCATTTTTTATTAAATTTTTTCAGTTTCTTCATTCTCCACATACTCTTGTTTAGTGATTTTGTTTTTCTTCTTTTCTCTTTGTAGCAAGATTGCTGATCTGGTGTGTTTGTGTTTATCCTGTGCCTTTCCAGTCATCTTCACCATGTATGAGTTTTATTCTGTTGGAGGTCCCTTGAAGCTGAAATTTTAATAGCGGTTGTCATTTGCAACCTTACAGAACAGGAAAACAAACTGATGTCAAATGTTGAAACTATTCATTAATTATTTTTAAAGAACACATTAAATTATTGATACAGTGAATCTGGGCTGAATTATTCCGGCACCTGCACTTAAGTTTGTGACTGGATTAGAAAGGAATTTTTTTTCTTCTCAGTTTTGCACCCTGGGAGAAATTTTTATTTAAATAATAATAATAATAATAATAAAACAATAACAGAATTGACTTATACCACTAAGCCACAGCCTCCTAAAGTCAACATTTAATTCAAATAGCTCATCCAATCAATGCCATTTAACTTATCCAGAATAGAGGAACTGCATTATATTGTGCACTTCAAATATCTTGTTGAAAATATTCACACTTTATAGAACTTTGTCACACATTGGTAACTGGAGGGTTAGATGTGGCCATGTTCACAAATCATTTTCATTTCAAGTGCAGGACAAAATAATTAAACTCATAATTCATAAAAGTTTTCAGTCCTTAAGAATAAAGCACAGTAAACTCAACAAGGCCATGTTTCAATTGGAAAAATGATGGGATGCTACATGACTTAAGCAAAGCAGGTTTTAGTTGTATCTTTAGTGAATGATGCTTTCAACAGCATCAATTCATTTGGATAGTTGTAGTTTTTAACTTTCATTTGGACCTACCATACTTTTACCAAGTCTTTGAATCAAAGATTTTACACATTAATATGTTGAGGCACCAAACTTCAGTACAGCTGCAATGAAAATATCCTCTGTTGGCATTAAATCTGTAGATCTAGCCAAACCTTTAATTTTCAACCCAATGGCAGCCAAATAAATTGAAGAAGGTCCTCAAAAGGTCATGGAAAAACTTGTAGTGACCCAACATGAGCAGCAGATTATAATTAATATAAAGTGATATTAGCCCGTAATTGGCTTTTCTGCTGTTAAACACAGTTTGACATCAAGTTTGCCTAAATGTCTTCTCAGATGACGCATAACGAGAATGAACCAGAGCACCTGAGACTCCAAAACATCTGGTTGTTGGTTTTTTTAAATGCTAAATGACTCAAGAGAAAATCAACATGATAACGTTGCACACATGTATGCATCTTGACCTCTGATGGGAACATTTCTAAAGGAAGCAGCACAGAATGATTTGCAGATCAAATACCAGTGAAATCATTTAGAGGGGGGATCCTAATAACCCCAACAAATCCTCCTTAATCACTTTGGAAATATTGGCACTGCAGACAAGAGGCAACAGAAGCAGAGCTGTTCCTTTTTACCTGAAGCTTTGATCGTGTTTAACTGGCCTAATCAAAAACTGATCGCTGTCTCTTCTCTTCCCCATTACTTGTTTCAAAGCAACAATCATCCTTCCAAAAGAATTACTCCCCACAATGCTCTCAATCATAAACTGAACAATACTGTCAGCTACACCGGCCAGGACTAAATCACTGAACAATACTATGATCAACAGCAGGGTTTCATTCACAGAAAGCAAGGGGTGGTGGTGTGGGGGTGCAAATCCTAATAGTGTGAATCTTTATGAAGCATTCACACTATTAGGATCCATTTTTTCTTCCGTATGTTTTTCGGCATCTTTCTTGTTCCACAATTTTTGTGCTTTTTCAACAAATCATATATTAAAAAAATCAGCTTATTCAAGAAAAGGGTGACATGACTTTTGGTATTGGTGCAACTTTAGCTTTTTTAAACATTTTGCCTTTTCTGCCATTTTTTCTCCTCAGAAAATGAATTTGAGCTCATTTTACATCTTTCAAATCTTCAGATCTGTTTACAAACTTTTACAGCTTCTTTCATATTTTGTTCTGGTTCAGCTTCTTTCAGCTTCCTTGTGCAAATGTAAACTTTTTTCAGCTACTTTCAGTTAATTTCCACTGTTTTTTTTTTCAGCTGTTTTGCGCTCCTTTCAGATTATTTCTGATAGAAGAAGCATAAAAAATGTTGTAGCTAACTTCTTTCTGCTAATTTCAGATTTATATGCTCCTTTCAGCTTCTTTTTGCAAGTTGCAGCATTTTCTGCTATTTCAGCTATTATTTAGCTGTTTTATGCTAATGTTAGCTTTTTTGGCTAATTCCACAGGTTTTGCACTCATTTCAACAATTTTCAGCCTCATTCAGCAAACATGTACGGTACTCTCTCCACTTCCTTCTGATAATTTAAGCTTCTTTCCGCTTTTTAGCTACTTAGCAGTTTTTTGTTGCTGCCAATTTCAGCTTTTTTTAAATAATTTCTAATTTTGTGCATGTGTTATTTCTGCTTTCTTATGCTATCTTAAGCTAGTTCTAATGTTTCAGCTAATTTTTTTAAAGCATTTTTAAGCAAAGTTTAGCTGTTTCCAGATAAATTCAAGTTTTTCATATTAATTTCTGCTACTTTCAGTCTACGCATCTTATTTATGGTAATTTTCAGCTTGTTGTTCTCCTTTCAGCTTTTTTCTGCTGGTTTCTACTTTATCTGCTCTTTCAGCTACTATTTGACTCAATGCTAATTTTAGCTTTTTCAGCTAATTCCACTTTTTTTTACCGTAATTTATTTTTTAGCTCATTTCAATTATTTCTGCTTCCTTCTGATAGTTTAAGTCTTTTTGCCTTTTCAGCTACTTTCCAGGCATTTTTTGGCTAATTTAAGCCTTTTTAGTTAATTTAATATATTTTTTAGCTAATTTCTGCTTAGTTACCATATTTTCCGGCCTATAAGTCACAGGTTTTTTTAAACTAATTTTCATGTCCTGCAACTCATGGGGCGAAGCAACATATTTATGGATTTTTTCCCATATTTTTAGACCAATTTTTGACAAAGATATGACAGTTTCCATTCATTCTGACGAAAAAAATGGAGCAGTACCACTTTCGGCCGCTATGGGCAGCAGTACCACTTTCGGCCGCTAGGGTCCACCGACCGTTCCCAGCTCATGTGTCCGAAAAAAGCCTCCTCTGCTCGGACTCACTCTGTCGCAGCCCGGCCTCCTGAACTCTGGAGGTAGGTCTGAACTAGTGTTTGCTAGCAAAATATCTCAAGAACCTAAAAAAGCTAAGTCTGGTCCTCTGGACATTCAAAAAACAAAAAAACAAAACAAAGCAAAAAATTGTAGATCAACAATTGGCAAAAACTGGTTCATCCCAAAGATCCAGTCCCCCGGCAAAAACAGAGTAACATTGTGTATGCTGTTCAGTGTCAGGAGGGCTGTGATCAGTCTTATATCGGGGAAACTAAACAGCCACTGGCCAAAAGGATGGCCCAGCACAGAAGATCAACATCATCAGGTCAGGACTCTGCAGTCTACACTCATCTCCAGGCCAGCGGTCACTCTTTCAGGGATGAAGATGTTCACATCCTTGATAGAGAGGAACGATGGTTTGAGAGAGGAGTAAAGGAGGCCATCTTTGTGAAAAGAAACCGCCCATCATTAAACAGGGGTGGAGGCCTCCGAGTTCAACTGTCCCCCTCCTACAATGCTGTGATTGCTGGTATCACTCAGCCCTCTGTGAATAGCAAACAACCATCAGGGTGCTAACGATCCATTGTTAGGCTGATGGTCCTCCTTGATCATGTGAGCAGCTGGTTTCAGGCTGTCATCAGCCAACTGGTTGTGTAACACTGTGAGAGGGTGCTATTTATAAGACTGAGCTGAACCCAGCACCTCAGACTGAGGAAGTCTTTCGGACGAAAGACGAAACGTTTCTACAATTTTTTGCTTTGTTTTGTTTTTTTGTTTTTTGAATGTCCAGAGGACCAGACTTAGCTTTTTTAGATTTTTCTACCTGGATTATTGAGCATGCATCAGGGTATCTCAAGAACCACACGACAAATTTTGATGAAACTTACAGAAAGTAATCACTGGATGGATATTTACAACCTATTAGCTGTAGGAGATGTTTGAGCTAAAATTCAATTTATTTAAAATTTATTTTCGCGACCGTTTGGAAGACGTAAAAAGCGAAATAATTTAAATACAGCAGATTTGACCATTACGTGAATTTATTAAGGAACGGTTAGTTTGTTGTTCTCCTTTCAGCTTTTTTCTGCTGGTTTCTACTTTATCTGCAGCTGTAGGAGAACTACAGCTTTCCTAAAGCTCAGGAACACTTTTGCTATAATGTCAGCTAACAAATATATTTAAGCGTTTATCTTGCTAATAATAATAATAATAATAATAATAATGAATTCAATTTATAACGCACTTTTCATTAATGAAAATCTCAAAGTGCTACAAGGTGCAACAGAATTAAATGTCAATAAAACAAATAATAAAACAAAATGCTAAATTTTAAAGAAATGAAGCCGTCCCACCCGCGCGCGTGGCAAAGCTAATTTTTTTAAAATCCAGCTGATTTGACCATTACGTGAATTTATTAAGGAAAGGTTAAGTTCAGACACATCTTTGCTATAATTTTCAGCAAACAAATAATTGTTTTTACTGTGTTCATCTTGTAAAGTCCTTCCGTGCACGCTCCTATGGCCGCCATATGCAGCAGGGCGGTGAGGCGTAACATACGCGACGCGTCAGCGGCGATGCATAATAGATGCGACGTATACGGAGGTGCGACACGTTTATGGATTTTTCCACTTTATTTGACATAATTGGACTTTGCGACATATGGGGCGGTGCGAATTTTCACCCGGAAAATACGGTAAACCTAATTCAGCAAATGTGTCTTTCTGCTTTCTTCTGCTAACTTAGGCTTGTTCTTTCACTTCAACTGCATTTCCGAACATTTTTTAGCTAATTTCAGCTGTTGTTCAGCAAATTCTTCAACAATAAGCATTCACAATGCATTTTTGTAGGAAATGCGATTTCTCTAATTACCAAATCATTCTCATCTGCTTAAAAAAACAACACATTTATAGATTTAAATTTTCAAAACTGTCTTTACACACTTAATATTCCAACAGGAAACATTGGTGCATTTGCACATGAAACAAAGATAATGGCCAAGTCTGCAATCAAAGCAAATGATTACAATCGCACTGTAACTTTTATTGTTCGGCGGCTGAAAACGAAGACACACTGGATCAAGAATAAGCAGAGGTGCACACACCATTCCGCCGAACCACACGCTGTAATTTGAGCTGCAATTAACATAAATTACACATCAACAACAAAACAAATGTAGGAAAAAAAATTATGTTGTGGGGGTGCGCACTTGAATCCTCTTTGGTTTTCTTGTCCTTTGCAAGGTAATTATGAAGGAGAATTAAGGAGGATAGTGAGAAACGAGACAGGCTGTTTCTGAGGGTTCACTTTGTTAACAATGTAAGGAGAAGTGAAAAAGTTGGATGTAGTTGCCGCACAAAAGTGCTTTTGTTCTCCAGGTTAAACTAACACCAACCTAAGGCACAAGCTGCAAACAACTGCAGCTGTAAAGCTTGGACAGAATAATTGAAACTTTCCTGTTAAAAAGACAAAAGAAACTCGAGATAGACCGGCTTACTTGTTGAGAAACTGCTCCAGTCCATGCCTCCGCTCCTCGATGAAAGAGTCATCAAATATGCCGTCGTCTCCTCTAAACGGAAGCTGACGGAAGAGAGCTTTTCCTGGGAGAGGTGGAACGACCACCTAAGAAAACAAAGAGCCCAAAGGTGTTTGTTTTGAAAGAACCAGGTTTAAAAACTTACATCATTTTTAAACAGTAGGAGTGAAAAACTGGAGAACAGAACATCGTTGGAACATTTTTTGAGCCAACAAACTGCACTCTGAAAACAATATTCAAATCTGAGGTCTCAAAATGCTCCTTTGGACACATTTTCCTTGTGATATATATAACATGGTAAACGTGGTCAGCAGAATTAGCTGATTTGATAAGTACTTAGCAGCTTGTGTTGAAATCGCTTCAGTAACTCACCTTGCTTTCTCTCTCCAGCTCTGCTCTGAGCCACTCAAAGTCGCTGTAGCGCCGCCGTACACAAGACTCCTTCAGCTTGAAGATTGGTAGGTTGGTCTAAGGGAAAAATCACAGCAGCATCAGTATCACCAAGAACTTCTTTCATTTACCAGAACTACAGTTTTGGAACTGTTGGGTCTCTTGTTCATTTGGAATTTATATATTAACACTACTTTACTGTACTGCTTTGATTTCATTGTAAAAACTGAAAAAGTCACAATTGCCAAGTGTACCTTTATAAATGAGGCTGTACAGACTAGTTTATTTTACTGTCATTATATTTTGCAGTAACTACAGTAGTTCCTTGCTACTTCGCGGTCGACTCACTCCATCGTGGTCTGTGGACATATAGGCCCATAATACATGTATGGTACAAAAAATAAATAAATAAATAAAAAAGGTACAGGACACAATGGCCAACTTTAATATTACTCGTGATTGGAACAGTACTGGATACAGTACTGTACAATAAAAGGTTAAGAAAAAAGGTAAAATACGACAGGCGCTTCCATTTTGGATTTTTTTCTCAGTAAGCTTCCACTGTATTCCCGCTCATAACGACCACATTTCCCAGAGGGCAACAGGACTCTGCCCAGAAGCCTAGGTTCCTTCTACTGAAAAACTAGAGGTAAAGTTTTGATTTGCCAAGCGGATGCAGAGAAGCCCTGGGGCGGCCGTGGCGTAGTGGTAATGGCAGTCGTCTCCCGATCGGAAAGTTGGCGGTTCGACTCCCGGGACCCGCACCATGTGTCGTTGTGTCCTTGGGCAAGACACTTAACCCTGAGTTGCTCCCGGTAGGACTGGAAAGCACCTTGCATGGTAGTCTGCCGCCACCGGTTTATGAATGTGTGTAGCATTCAATATATGTGTAGCACTTTGAGATTTTCAGTAATGAAAAGTGCGTTATAAATTGAATTAATTATTATTATTATTATTATTATTACCAGTGGGGCTGGAACCTAACCCCTGCAATAAATGAGAGACTACTGTACATGTATATCAAAAAGTTTCTTTAAAAAATATATATAATTTATATTTTTGCTTTTTTGGGTGTAACTGGGACCCGGAGTACACAATTTTGTTCCACCTCATGTGATGCGAATGACAAAGAAAGAAACTTGCACTTGAAATTGAACAATATGGCAAAGAATTAATAACAAATAATACATCATAAAAATGCATGTCAATAATATATTTTACTATCAGATGTCCTCCCACTGCCCAAAATGCACTGTTGATTTAAAAAGACAGTGGCCAAAATACACAAAGAGTGGTGAGTAGATATTCTGACTTATAACGTCATTGCAATATTCAATAATAATAATCCTGTAGTTTAATACTGTATTGTTCAGCCTTCAATATATACTGTATATTTAATTAGTATGAAGTTATGGGAACACCATGACTTTGATTATTGATTGATTTATTCCCATTTTTAGTGTCATTTAAGTTCATACATCCATAATTATGACCTGCTTTAGACTAGTTAATAGCCGTGTACAGTATTAGTACTACTACCATCACAGTGACTTGCCTAAACTGGCTTTTTCTACCCAAATCCAGCTTCAACAATTAGAAGCTCTAGTTAAAATTAATGTGCCCGAAACATACAGCAGAAAATTATAGCCTTGTAGGAAGTTGTGGTAACCTAAATACTAAATAAACAAAAAAAATGTTTCTCAAATGTCCCCTCCCAGGATTAATGAAGTATCTATCCATCTATAAGGTTAAAGGAAAAAATGGTGAAAGGAAAGAAAAACAAACTCCAACTTCAAACTCAAAAAAGCTAATGGAAAAATTTCATTGGGCCAAAAAGATTAAATAAAATAAAAAGAAACAGTAAAAGGTTAACTTATGTTTCCATCAATATTTTGCTCACCAAGGTCTTCGTCATTAAAAACGCTTCACCATTTTTTGAGTGTGTTCATGTACATCAGTACACACACACGTGTACATAATTCAAAGCGACTGTTGACAAGCACTTGAGAGTGAAATTCACATTAAAAGAGGAAGATGTTTCGACATTGACGGGAACAGTGAAGCAAACAGCAAATTACAGCACAATGCCAAACCTCTTCACCCGTCCTCACAGTACATGGCCATCCTGTGACAATGTACAAACAAGGAGGGTTTGAATGAGCATTTCATGGGCAGGCCCCATCCGCAGAAGGTCAGAAATTCAGGGAAAAAGGCAGCACAAAAGCAAGGCAATTGAGAAAGTAGGTGCAGAATGAATACAGCGTGAGCAGCAGACTGATCGATGAGCAGACGACTGTGACTGTGTGCGGCAAATGAGATAGAGAGTTAACAAGAAGCCCAAGTAAATGGTGGAACAAAAGAGGAATGAGAGGGTATATGTGG
Organism: Garcialebias charrua; assembly: GCA_038048925.1. Classification (NCBI taxonomy): domain Eukaryota; kingdom Metazoa; phylum Chordata; class Actinopteri; order Cyprinodontiformes; family Rivulidae; genus Garcialebias; species Garcialebias charrua. Next base: position 34,461 of record JBBPBX010008883.1, read on the forward strand.
TCATAAAGGAAGAACAAGAAGACTGGAGAGGTTGGGAGCTCTGTCTGCTCTGTGCAGGACTAAATGAGGAGGAGGGAGGGCAGGAGTGGTCTTTTTGCTCTCATGGTCTTTTCAGTCTTCTTCATTTCCCTTGATCTGCAAAATAAGTCAGATTTCTGGCCCTTGAGACTCTTGTGGTGTTTCAATGAAGAAAATACAGGCGTTTGTTTTCATCCCCATGTTCTGTCCTCTTCTAGGCTTTAAAAACGTATAGATTTAAGCCAAATTTGATAGAAAATCTATTGCGGGGAAGAATATTTACATACAATGTTTTGTCTGATGAGCTAGAATTGTTATTTATGCTCATTTACTTTTAAATAAAAGAAGCAAATAGCCTACAAAATGAGCTCTTTTACAAATGTATTCTAATGTTTAACTAAGCAAACTACCGTAATCAAAAAACATTCTGTTACAAATAAAGTCCAGTTGTTTCTGTATTGAACGTTTGATTTGATCATGTCCTGGATGAGTGAGAATCTTCACCAGCATAAGCAAACTAATGTCAGATGCTCAGAGTTTTACAAATAAAATATTTTAAAAAAATCCCTGCAAAGGAACCAGTGAAGTATGCAATCAGTATTGGTTGCATCATTGCTTGTTACGTCATTTCCTTATAGAGAGTTGTGTACCTATATTAGAAAAAAATGAAAATAATTGTGACAGTAGTAGTTTAACAGCATGTCAGAAGTTGCTCTATACTGTACATTTTTTTTCCTTTGTCCTGAGTTTGTTTTTTCTTCCTCTAAATATGCTGGGCACTGCTGATTTTGCTGGGCACTGCTGATTTTTAAGGGCTTGTGATAATAGAAACGTACTGTTTTTGTGCCCTCATGTTTTCAGTCATGTGCAAAAAATAAATATTATTCTGCAAGGTTATTTAAAAAGAAAAGTATTTACTCAGTTTGACTGAATTCAAATGTACCAACACTACTTTACGTGGAGCACTTGATTTTATTTTTCCAACTTACAGCAGCAAAGGCCCCATTATCTGTCAAACTTTCAACCAAATGTCGGACAGATTACCAATACACTGTTAGCTATTGTTAGCTAGGATATCTTAGATCCTTTTACAGTATACTGTTCCTTTTTATACTGTATATTTTTGCTATTTTGGGGTGTAACTGGGACTCTTTGAGTACATAATTTTGTTCCACCTCATGTACCACATGGGATGTGAATGACAATAAACTTGAACTATAGTTCTTTGAAATTTGAATCTGCAAATTTTTATAAAAAATATGAACTGGAACAGAAATCTTCAACAACAGGTGCAGTAGTCCCTCGCTACTTCGTGGTTTGACACTCGTGGACACTCGCTCTGTCGCAGTTTTTCAACAATTGTCAACTTTAATATTACGTTATTGGGATATATGGGATAAAAAGTTAATGAAAAACTACTTCAGTCAGGTGCCACTATTTTGTAGTATTCTTTCAATAAGCCTATACAGTACTGTAATGCCAGTCAAAAAGAACTACACTACCCAGAAGCCAACAGTGCTTCCAGCCACTGCTTTCTGCCGAAATGGAGGGAAAGTTTGCAATGGAAATCTACTTCTCTATTAAGCTCACAAAATTGGCAGAAAGTTGCAAATAATCCTGAAGCTCAATTATCCATGCGCACATCAACCTGGATGGGGCGGTGGGCTTCATCGCTGCAGGGTAGGCCTGCAGAACCAGAACAGAGCCGGACCGGACCGAGCTGCTGTTCTGCAGAGCTGGTGAGTAAACGTTTTCAGTACTGTGCAGTACATAGAAGTATGTCTTTAAAATCACATAGGTTTAAGAACTTAGAACATTTCAAGAGTGTGTGAAGGGTTTATAAAGTCTTAAATATATATATAAATTAGGTGTGTAACGGTACGCTAAAATCACATTTCGGTTTGGTTCAGTTTCAAGGAGGGCTCGGTTCTGTTAATTTTCGGTACAAAAAAAATAAAAATAAAATAAAGACTTACAAAATGTTTATTTTGAAAATAGGCAAAGTAAACAATAAGTTTGTATAAAATATGGGTCAAATAAAAGCGACCCATTTGGATGATATTTTAAATACACAACACTCTTGACAATAAATAAACTATACTAACAATAACAAAAATCTTCATACAATAACAGTCAGAACCAGAACAATAAGCAGCAACAGACAGTTTACAATCAACTAATCAAGTTTTAAGTTTTTGTCCAAAAAGACCAACTTGTCCACATTTTCTGTCAAAAGCACAGATCTAGTTGCAGTGAATATCTCCAGTGGTGGAGAAAATCATCTCAATAACAACAGGTGGCAGGAATAAAGAGGTAGAGCTTTGCTAATTTTGCAGTGTGGCTGTTTTGGCTCATTACTCACAACCTCTTCTTGGACCTGCTCCCCCAGGTGGGACAGGTCCCTGGAAAAGTTCAGAGTTCAGTCATCACACTTCTTAGCTGCAGGTGATCTGGTGGATTTCCCTGAAGAGGAAGAAGATACAGCTACTATCTCTGTCCCAGACTGGAAATAAAACACAGAGATATTTAAAAAGTTCAGATTAAAATTTTAAATAAAAAAAAGTTAATTAAATAAAAAATAACAATACCTCTTATTGAACGGTTGTTATGAGGTGGTTGAATCTCTCTGTCATCATCATCATCATAATNAATAATTGTGCGCACCACACCAATGGCTGGGGTTTAGTGAGGAGATGTACAGTATTTTGCAATGTTTTTTTTATTAATTTTTTTTGCCAATAGACATTAATCCTCCATTAGTTAAGCCTCATGAATAAATGATGGAGACACCAGGAGCACACAATAGGGTAGCACACAGGAGACACCAGACTCTCCAATTTTAGCTAACGTTGTAGGTGAGGTCACTCTTTACATCTTTAGTATAAAATTAACAAATGATTATCATATGGTAGCTGCTCCTATCTGTTGGGTCAAACTAAAGTTGTGTACTGTTTTTTTTTTCTATTGTGGGTCTACAACTTGTGCTAAACAAATTGTACCCCATCCACTAATTTAATATAAACAAATACTGAACTTTCAAAGTGTATACAGAATATATTTATTTTCCAACAAGAGACCACACAAACTGAGATGCTGTATTACAATTCTAAAATATCTAAAATATCTACCGACTGAGATGTTTAATTTTTTGTTTATTTTTTGTTCCCACAAAAAGCTGTAACCTCCAACAACCTGAATATGCTAGAAGAGGTCTGGCCACATGAATTATTGATATCTAAAAAGGGACCCCCCTCTGCCAATCTAGTCCCAAATCCTTTTAAAATCCCCAGATCAATATGGCTTTCAGATTTGATTTGTCTTACTTGACTGATCCTCAAGAAACAAAACCTGAAACATTCAACCTGTGATACAACCCCCCTGTTGTCCAAAATGAAGTGTCCTACCAAAATGTGACAAATAATGATGTGTGGGTTGCTTCATTGATACTGACACACTTTTAAGACTTAGAATGTGTGAACACAACATGCTGTTTCTAGTAATATCCTTGTGAACACAGGGCTGTTTTTAGAAATGTTTCCATCCACACAAAAACACAGAAAACGACTCAAAACACTGTAGTAACTTTGCCATGCCAGTATGGCAATGTAATGCTGTTACAAGAATAGACCAAAAACACAGAAGCAAGATATGGAGCAAATGCATAAAGCTTTCCAAGCTTGATGTTTAATGTTGATATATATGTTGATATTGATGTTGATATATATGTTGTTGATATATATGTTGATATATATGTTGTTGATATATATACAGTATAT
>JBBPBX010008883.1:38316-53170 GCA_038048925.1 Garcialebias charrua
TATACAAGGCTTGTTGACAATATCAGTTTTAGCTTTTTAATAAAGTGCTGAACTTTTTGACTGAAGTGTTGACGTGATGATGATGTAGTGAGGCTCAAGAACTTTAAAGTCAGCGCATCAACAACAGAATTCGGACGTAGATCCAGAGCTTTAAAAACTCCTACAGATTGTGTTATTGCTTTGGACCAATCTGAATTACCTGATGAAGGTTGTTTAAATGCTGCTGTTAGCAGTGTTTGCAACAAGCTGCTTTTCTTGCTTGTAGAAGACGTTCACGTTCGGATTATGTCGTTTCAAGCGCGTTAACAAGTTAAGACGTGTTGCTGCTGCAGATCTAATCTCCGTGAAACAACGTCGACACACAGCTTTGGATTTGTTCACATCTTTTAACAAGAAAGCCAGAACGTTCCCAAACAGGAGACCGCAACGAGATGCTAGGCTGCTAAATGCTAGCATGCTGCAAGTTAATAGCGCCGTGCTGAAACACGCCTAGGAACTTTAGTTCCGCGGTGGATAATCTCCAGTTATTAAAATTTAATGAGTGAAAAAAAGAACCAAAACGGTACGCAGGTGGACCGAACCAAACGTGCCGTACCGAAACGGTTCGGTGCACCCACGTGTACCATTACACCACTATAAAATAGCCTTCCTGTGTTAGTCCCAAGTCTCTGGTTTTCTCCAGGACAGGATTGGACCAGATCCAATTATCCATGTCTAACCCCTATCGCTATAACACGTAAACATTCTGACTCTAACAGGTGTTTATTATCTGGGGCATTCTGGCCTTTAGTAATCAAAACCCTGATTATTACGACACTCCAGTTTTATTTGCAATTTTTGGCCCATCACGGCACTACTTTCTTCTTGGGTGGCCATTGTGCATTGCTGGTGTCTGCAACAATGCCCATGTTTGGGGTTGCCAACGTGACATTATAACTCTTCAGCAGCTTTTATTGTGATCTTGGCTGTCCTGTGCTTTTTTTTTTCCCCAGGTTTTTCAATTTTGGACAAAAAAATTAATATTACTATTATCTACAACCCCAAACCCTTTATGATTCTTGGACTTAAAATATTAAGCAGGAGCCTTACTAAAACTGTACATGTACACAAAGCAAAACATAATGTTGAATCTTTACAATATTTTATACTCAAATACTGTATTCTAGAAACTATGAACCAATTCTAAAATACTGGTTGTTAAAAGAGCTAAAGAAAAAAAGGATTAAAAAGAAAAGATGAGACACACCTGTTCAGATTTTCGTCTTCTGTTTAAACTTTTCAGTTTAAAACTTTCACTTTCAGAGAACTCCCTGTTCTAAAGCAAATAATTCCTGTGAAATTTCTGAGCTCACTATGGAAACTCCTTTACATGGCCTTCCCAAATGGTTTACTGACACAAAGCACATCTTTGTGTCAATGCATACCAAAACATACTGTATCTGCTCAGCTGGGATTCTGCAAGGCTTTATTTTTGGACCTATTCTTTTTAACCTTTATGTTAATGTTTTACCAAATGTTTGTTTATACGATAAAGTTCAGTTATATACAGGTGATACTGTTGTGTATACATAGTTCCCATGTGACGTCACATCTGTGGGTTGTCCTGTTTGACCCTCCTACAGGTAGGCTAAGCAGCAGTTGGAGCGCGTTCTACTGGATGTCCATTTTTCACGTTGTTTTTTTTGTTAATTTCTAATTAATTGCAATGGTTACTTCGTGTTGTGTCAGTGGGTGTTCCAGTCGGGTAGACGTTTGGGCAACGCGCAGGTTTCACTTAATCAAAAAAAAAGTAAACGTGAAGGATTTATTTCATCGGAGAAACTCACAACCGCCCCATCTCTGCTTGGATCTGCTCAGAAGACATCGTGCTTTTGGCCGGTAAACAAAATATTCTACATAAATCATTTTGTGAAACAATGTTAGAGTACAACTGTCTGTGTGTTAGAGCTGTTTTTTTTATTTTTTATTTAGCGACACCGTCTTGCATGCTGTGGCTGCTAGCTTAGCATCTCGCTAACGCGGCCTCCTCACGGTCCACCGGGACCGGCGGGGAGACCGTCCCAGTGGGAGAAGGAGGACGGGAGCCAAGTCGTGCGGGCGACGCGTCGGTCCCATGGGACGTGCCCCCGCGGCCGCGACGGATCCACGCCGTCCGACCTGAGCTAGACGGACCATCCGCTCCAGATGCTAACAACATGCTAACTTCCAACACGGTAACACTCAAAGTGCTGGTTCTGGTCCGTGTTCAGCCTGGACTGTTTGTGCTGGCTGTGTGTTATTTTAGTTAAACCTTTTTTTAGCTGGTTAGATCTGATTGAGACAGTTTACACATCTTTTTTGGATTTAAAGCTGTGAAGCGCTGTGCTGTGAAGCCGGTGTGCTGTGAAGCCGGTGTGCGCTCTTTGTAGTAATTAAATAATTAATGATATCGGAGTAACTACTTTGTGACAAGTTGTCTGATTCGTCTGCCATGATTTCTTTCTCAAACTCATTTAACTCGACCACTGCCAGTTTGCTCTTGTTCCTTGGTGAAGCTGTGGTAGCTCGTGTTTTTGTCCGTATAATTTGCTCTGCTAGTTCGCCATTTTGCCTTCTCTGCCTTCAGATGTGGTGCGGAAGCCGGTATGGGGGCGTGTCTGGGAACTATGTATACCATGTAACTTATAGAGCATGAGCTTTATGGACTGTTTAAATGATCATTTGTTTTGCACACTTGTTTTATAAAATGTTTTTTTTTTTTAACTTGCTCTCAATAATGGATTAATTCTAGCGCTGCACATTTATAATACTGAAATATTAATCACTGATTATTGTCCATTTACATCAATAAATTGTAAATGAAACCAACTGAATGGCAGCATAGTGGCACAGTTGGTAGCGCTGCCGCCTCTCAGCGAGAAAGTTGCTAGATCGAATCTCAGACAGGTGGAGTTTGCTTGTTCTCTCCATGCATGTGTGGGTTTTCTCTGGGTACTCCAGTTTCCTCCCTCAGACCAAAAACATGCATGTTAGGCTGATGGGTAACTCTAAATCATCCATAGGTGAGAGTGAATGGTGGATTGTCTTGTTTGTCTCTATGTATCCCTGTGATGGACTGGAGACCTGAGTGTCCCCCACCTCTCGCACAGTGACTGCTGGATATGGGCACCAGTGACCCCCCGTGACCAGAAAGGAAGAAGTGGGTAAAGATAATGGATGGATGGAAACCAATTGATGCATGAGGTAAAATGTGAAGATGTGGCAGGTGCCATGAAAATAAGATTCAGTATGTGGAGTTTATACTTGCTGAAATATGATCAGTATTTTAAAGGGGACCACACATTCAAAATTCACTTTTTAATGTTTTTTTTACTGAACTTTGGGTATGTACTTCATAAAAAAACAGTCCTAGTGCTAAAAAAATGCACCCAGTGGTTTATTTACTCTAAGTAGATTTATTTATCTTAGATAGAAACACTCCGATTGCACTTCCTGCGGTTTGTGACGTCACAAACCGTAACCACAACCCACACCAAACCTGAGTCCAGCCCCTCACCTAGCAACCCCTGGTGCGGCTCAACCCACTTCAGTATAAAAAACGTCACGGTTGCCGAGCAGTTTAGGAACTGACCTGGCGGTCATTTATTTATTTATTCATTTATTTAGCCCCCGGGGGGGCTATGGGCTCAGCCCTGCTCCAGCCAGCAGCACATCTTGAGTAAAACCAGAATGTTTTATTACCTTGTTTGAATGAACTCTGTCTCGTTGAAACTGTGCACACACACTCTCGCGGTTTGGACTTGTTTCTTATATGATGAAGGACTGCTCTTGCACAACTGTCAGTTTGGTTGAGCGGTTACGACACTTGAGCGGCACGCAGGAGACCAGAGTTCGCATCTTGTCAACGGCATCGTTTTTTTTCCCCCTTTTTATTTAAAGCCTTTTGTTTCGGAGAAATCGGGGTGAAACTAGATATATACATCGACATAATAATACTTTATAATTGTTATTTTTACGTTTTAGTTCAATTTTTAGTGTAATATCGCTCCCAACGCGCAGCCGGCAGAAAACTGTGCACACACACACACTTACTCGCGGGACGACAGTCTGTACCATCAAGCACCACTGATCGATATATTTTCAGATTAGCAACTTATTTATTTTAAGAATACCTTTCACTTCATCAAAATCTAATCAAAACTTCAGCGTTCTAAATGTAGGTGGTTGTGATTGTTTCTTATACGATGAAAGACTGCTTTTTGCATAACTGCCCGGTTGGTCTAGAGGTAGTGAATTGGACTCGTTATCCGAAGGACACGGGTTCGCTTCCCGGTCGCGGCATTTTTTTTTTTTTTTTTTTCCGGAGAGATCGGGCTGCAGTTAGCTGCTGGCTTTTGAGGACAGTGTGGGTCCGGTCCGGTCAGAGGTTAGGTTGCCTCATATGGACAAATTAACTGGAAACACTCTTTGCGTTTGTCTGGATTGGATGTGCAGCCGTGGACCAAAGCGCTGCATGCAACTAGCAGGAGCTACGCGGGCTGTTTGTTACCGAAGGAGGAGGAAGAGCTCGGATTCGGGAGGGCATGATAAAAAGGAGCAGCTAATGGCGGCGCACACAAACAGCTTTCGGTAAGTTATTTTTTAAGCTAGCACTAACAGTAAGTCAAACGAGTAATAAAAAAAGGCTAATTTTAAAACAACAACAGATTTGAGATACTGGCAGTTACAGAGGGCGGAGACAGAGTTTTGACGGGCGTGGACTTCAGAGCTCATTATCATAAACAGGTCGTTTAGAACGGAAGTTAGAAATGGCAGAATTAAAAAGGGTATAATTTATTATCTAAGAATTATTTTTTGTATTAAATTGAATGAACGGGGTCTGGATAGCACACAGACATACCATAAAAATTTAAAAAACCAATATGTGGTCCCCTTTAAGAAAAATCATATTTTTCTGCTTTAAAAAAATTACATGTACTATGTTAGATCTATACAACTTATAAGATAATTTCATCATGAATGAACCAATTAACATTGCTGACAGAACAAAGATTTGCATTTTTACACTTGTAGTTTCTGCGATAAACAAGGAAAACTGAAAGTTATGCACCATAACTCATGTTCCCTGAAGGAAGGGAACGAGGTGCAACATACTTGCTATGGGAATTGCGCCCCCGCATGATTACCTGAAGGAATATACTCACGCCTTTACGGCTAGGGGCGTCATCGCCGCGCCAGAGGCCCCGCCCTCTGGGTACTTAAGCGGCTTGCGCCCCTCCATCTTTCTCCAAAGTTGCACTTCACCGAGCTTTCAGCATTGAAAAGGGCCAGATATGTTGCACCTCGTTCCCTTCCTTCAGGGAACATGAGTTATGGTGCATAACTTTCAGTTCCCTTTCAGTCTGGTCTCTCGGTGCAACATACTTGCTATGGGAACGTAATCCATTCACGCCCTTGAAATGCTCAGTAAAATGCATGCTAGAGTGAACGTCTGCCCTTGACCAGCAGGCATCTCAAAGCTACTTTCTACTGTGTGTTAGAAAGGACAGCCTGAGTGACGTCACCCGCAGTAACATCCAAACTGTAATGCTTTGCAAAAGTGTTTAATGAGCTCCAATTCGCAGCAGCGCAAATGTCTGCGACTGGTACGCCCTTGAATAATGACCAGGAAGTGGCCAAGCCCCTAGTGGAGTGAGCATGCACTCCAGAGGGTACTTGTTGACGTTTGCTACTGTAGGCCCTTTTAATGGCCTCAGTCACCCAATGTGAGAGGCGTTGTTTTGATAGGGCTCTCCCGGTAGCAGGTGCTGCAAAGCAGACGAACAGTTGGTTTGTTTTCCTCCATTCAGCTGTTCTCTGCATGTAGGTGCGTAAAGCCCTCACTGTGCAGAGAGCCTTTAGCCTTTCCTGTTCCTGAGTCAGGACAGGAGCAGGTGGAAAGGAGGAGAGATCAAAGTCTAGACTCCTTTGGTTCAAAGTCAAGACCTTGGGAGTGTATGCGAGATTAGGCCTTAGTGTGACCTTTGACCCATCAGGGGCAAATCTGATACACATTGGATATACAGACAATGCATGGAGGTCACCCACGTGTTTCACCGAGCAAAGTGCTAGGAGTAGAGCAGTTTTATAAGATAGTAAATCTATCTTAACCTCGCTCAACGGCTCGAATGGAGGGTCACAGAGAGCCCCTAGAACCAGGCCAAGATCCCAACCAGGGGTCAGGGTCCTGCTGGGTGGTTTAGTCCGAAGGACACCCTTCATAAATCTTATTATGATTGGATGTGCTCCGGGTGTCCTGTGTCCCCAGCCTTCGTGACAGGCTGAGATAGCTCATAGGAAAACTTTAATCATTGAATAAGAACAACCTTTTTCCAGTAAGTCCTGAAGGAAAATCAAAAGCTGAGCCAAGTCGCATGCATAAGAAATCATATTTCTTTCTGAGCACCAAGCTTCAAAAATACGCCACTTTTGTGCGTATAAAGTTTGTGTTGATCCAGCACGGGCATTTTGTATGGTTAAAACCACATTTTCTGGCAAGCCTGATGCCATCAACCTGTTATTTTCAACCAACAAGCTGAGACTTTTGGCAGTTCCTGGCCTAAGTGGCTGTACTGCCCCTTCTGGTGACACAGAATGTTGGGTCTAGCCTTGCAGCTATGATTCCTACAGTGGACACAAATATGAGTTATTTAAGAAATGGTTGCGTTAATAGTATGTTTTTGTCACCCTTCTAACGTTCTGTTTTGTCAATTGAAATTACTTAAGTTTTATGATTTGGTGGATTATAATATTTTTCAACTTATGTTTAAAGCTCAGAATCACTTGCTACCATCAAACATTCAAGCATATTTTGTAAAAAGGAAGAGTAGTTATAATTTGAAGGGAATAGATATTTTTGTCAAACCTAAGTATAAGACCAGTTTAAAGGGTTGGTCTACTACAATTCTGGAAATTGGTCTGTGGAATGGTTTGGAGGATGATGTAAAGCTAGTAAAGACAATGTTAATATACAAGAAAAAGATCAAAACTATTTTGTTGGAAAGATATATATATATATAATTGATTTATGTTTACTATGTCTACTATGCTAACATGAAATTTTGATGAGCTAAGCACTTGCTGTATTATATGAATGATTATTGTTTGAATTGATAGTTAGAATTGATTTTGTTTAAGAGGGAGCAGATATGATAAGACATTTTTTTCTTCTTCTGCTTCCTTTCATTTTATGTTTGTTTTTTTAAATTTTGAAAATGTGTTTGAGTTTTTTTAAATGGAAATGAAAATGAAATGAATAAATAAACGAAACGAAACAGAGGCTGTTAACCCCTGGGGGTCAACCAGGTTGGGAAGGAGGCCTCCTTGCTGATGTACTCCCAAGTTACCTTGCTCAGGGTTAAATGAGGGCAGATGTAAGCTGTCATCCTTATTAGACAGGTTTGGAGCAGAAAGTCTATTTTCCTCCTCCAAGTTTGGAGCCCTGGGGCTGTGAGGCTGCGAGTTATGTAAACGAGCAGATCTCCTGACTCCAATCTGTTTTTTTGGGATGGTCCAGTCTACTGGTCCTTGGCTTTAATGGAGCGTTGGTACTAGGTAAACCGACCGAGGTTTGTGTTTCACCCTTTGGGAGAACCATTTTTGAAAGCAGATTTGAACCAGCACAGAACGGCATGTCACGTGCTGCTTGATTACTGCTTGGGCATTGCGTGTCCCTCGTTAATAACAAAGGAGCGGCTGCAACGTGAGAACATGGGGGTGTTCCTTTTGGTTTGGCAGACTTCAGATTATTTGGTGATAAAGAGCTCAGTCCTCCTCGAAAAACAGGAAGAGAGATCTGATTAGACTCTGACTTGTTTTCATCCCCAGCAGGCTGAACACAGTCACCGCTGTGAAGGTGTGAAGTTTGTGGCTGCCTGAGGGCGTCTGATGTAGCCCCCGTCGTCAGACTCTGTCAGCTTGCCTCCCTGAGGTGCGGACATGTCACGTGTTCGTCTGGTTAGTGTATTGGCTGTCCCCTCGTTCACAATGGAATGAGGGCTTGAGCATGTGACCCTCCTCACCAGTCTCCAGGAGAGGCGTGGAGGGTGTCTGCAGATGCCTCTGTGTCTGCTCATCGCAGATGAATCAGAGGCACCCTGCTGGGGCTTATTAATTAGGCTAATACCCCGTGGGCCGTGAGGGAGAGGGGGGGAAAAGCCCTCTCCCTTTATGACGGCTTGCAGGCCAGAGGGACCTGCTTTGCTGGAGATATTTGTGTGTTGTTGTTGGGTTTTTTTGGGGGGGTTTTGAGAGTCAATAAAACAGAGAGGAGCTGTTTCATGAACTTTATTCATGCTTATGTGCAATGACGTACATGATTTTATGTTTATGATTTTATTAGTTAGAAAATTAGAAAGTGTTAGTCATTTTGTACTGTATTAGTATTAGTTAGAAAACTAGAAAGAGTTAGTCATTTTGTACTGTATTAGTATTAGTTAGAAAATTAGAAAGAGTTAGTCATTTTGTACTGTTGGTTGAAGAATATTATTGTTTAACCTGATTGTTGGAAAAAGTTGGTTGAAGATTATTATTGTTTACATGGTTTGACTACTGTTGTTTAATCTGATTGTTGGAGATAAGGGGCAGATATAATAAGATTTATTCTTCTTTCTGCCACCTTTCATTTTTTTACATTTTGTACACTATCATTATGAGATTGCCTTGTATTGTTTCTTTTGTAAAAAAATGAACAAATTTAATAAACAATAAACAATAAACAATAAACAATAAACAATGTCACTCACAACACAGAAAGCATGATTTGTGCATGTTGTAAATAAACCAGCTTTTTGTACTGTGTTACAAGCAAAGTCTGGACATGAAGGGATCATTCCCGTTACCACGTGGGTGGGTGATCGTGTAACGTGGAAACGTGGACCTGGTTCATCAGGCACGTTTTTGTCTGTTGTCACGATTCGCCGAGGAGGCCCTGTGCTTGGTCGCCTGGCGGGGGACAAACCTGTTTTTGCTCCATGCATGCTCGGTACAAGGTGGGCCCAGTGGGGGTCTCTGCCTGGGTTCCTCCTCGTATGCTAGCCGCTTCTGCGGTGGGGCACGTGTTGCCGAGTGGTGCCAAGACTGCGCAGGTCTGCTACCAGCAGACTCCCTTGGGGGCGCGAAGCTTCTCCGGGTAATGCCCACCCGGAGAGCTTCCGCCTGTCTGCGTCTTTGGTCCAGCTTGGTCTGAATTCGCTCCAAAGCTTTACCAAACAATCCCTCCGGCTCTATCGAGTGGTGGAGAAAAGGCACCTTTTGTCCCTCCGGGAGATCCGTCAGAGTCATCCAGAGGTGGCGGATCGCGATGACCACTTCTGCCATTCCCCTACCCTGTGCAACAACAGCTGTCCCCATCATACGGAGCACAAAGTCTGTTGCTCTGCGGGCTTCATCCAGCAATTCGGCAACCGCCTGCTTGTCGGTTGTTGTTTGGAGCTGTTGCAGCTTTTCCGTTAGGTAAGCATGCATTAACGCGGACGTGTTCATGGTGCGTGCCGCGAGTCCCTGAGCCCTGTAGCATTTCTCGAGTAGAGACGCTGAGGCTCGACAAGCCTTGCTGGGAAGAGTTGGTTTTGTTCCTGATGATTTAGGAGCCAGGGGCCTCATGTAAAAAGACTTGCGTGGATTTCTTACTGAAAAGTGCCACACGGTCAAATCCAGAAATCTGCGTACGCACAAAAAAATCCAGATGTATCAAACTGTGCATACGCCGGAATCCACGCACATTGCTTTTGTACATCACAATCAACGTGGAATTGAGCGCACATGACAGAGTGGCCGACTCCGCCTTTGACACGCCTCCATATAAATATGCAAATTCATTTAAATTTGCCCTGCACATTAGGAATGTCGTCTTTGCTCTATTGCAAATCATGTCGAAACGTGGAAAAAATAGGAACTTCACGGACTGTGAACAGGAGACACTTCTGAGTGACGTAGAGAGGCACGGAAAAAGGTTTTGTTTGGCACGCTCAGCGCACAGCAAACCGTCCACTTTTAAATGAGAAGTTGACCAAGCTATTCTAACATGCCTAAATAGGTCAGTGGGTAGCGTGCCTGCCTTTCGTCCCAAACCTCATGAGTTCGAATCCCGCATGGTACAACGTTTTTTTTTTTTAAATTCATTCCAGATTTAAAGAACACAAGAAAACTATTTAGAATGAACAACATGAAATGAAACAATACATGAAATGAAGGCAAAAGAGGATTTCTTGTGGGTTTTTTTTTAAATAGTTTTCTTGTGTTCTTTAAATCTGGAATGAATTAAAAAAAAGAAAAACGTTGTTTTCATTTAAATATACCCTGCAACAGAGGAATGTCGTCTTGTCCCATCATGCATCACGTTCTTCAACTGCTAAAACAGCTAAAAATGAACAAAAAACAAGAATTTAAGCTGTGCAGAACTATTCAGTCTTTCTGTTTTTTATATTTTTTGCAGGTTGTATTCTGATTGCGTCCATGTGGATGTAATAATTGTCAATCATGTGTGTTTGGGTGGAAATAATAATTAATTCCCCATCATGAACAGTTTCCAGAATCACCTGTAAGTGTCGCCAAAGGAACACAAATCACAGAAACGTGCGTACGCCTGCTGTGGAGCTGCCGTGGCGGTGCGGACATATCCACGTTCAGTTCTGTTTTGATACATATGGAGTTTTGCGTGGATAGTGACGTACGCACGGTTTTTGTGTGTACGCACCGTTGATACATGAGGCCCCAGGTGAGACGCTAATGTGTCCTCAATCTGAGGCACGTTAGCTATTCCCACTTCATCCATCCCATCTACGTCGAGGAACTGTGAGAGGGGAAGGAGCATAGGGGCTCTTGGTTGAGTCCAGGTGCGAGTTAGTTCTGTGAGGAAGTCCGGGAACACGGGCATCTTTTGCCTCGTGGCGGCCTGCTGCTTCGAGTAAAAATAGTTTCCTGCCAGCCTCGTGACCTGTTGGCGAGGCGGAGGTTCAGGCCATGGGATGTGCAGGGCGTCCGTTGCTCTGTGGCACAAGTCGAACAGAGCAGGGATGGAAAAGTCAGTTTCTGGGAGCACAGGTACCGGGGTCTGGGAGAGGTCTTCACCCTGATCCTCCAGTTCCACGTCCGCCTCCTCCGTTGAAAATTCGCCCGAGGCTGAAATCGAGATCTCGTCCTCGTTCATCATGCCCCGGGTGTCGAACTCGACTGTTAGGTCCACCATAGGAGCCAGCACGTCAGGGCTGTCGCCCCATTCGACACGTGTGCTGTCAAGTAGAGCCATGTTCTCTAACTCCGGCGTGGGAGTGAGGGGCTCCGTGGTGTCCGCGTCCGCTGTTGTCGCTGAAGCGCCCATGGCTTTGGCGACGAGGTCAACCCGATGCCGCAGCACCGCGCCCATCATGAGGCTGCAGTGTGGGCAAAAGTCGGGCATATCCAGTGCTGTTTTTGCATGAAGCATTCCCAGGCAGACTGGACAGGCCTCGTGGGTGTCCGTTGCTGTGAGGGAAAAGCCGCATTCCGCTGGGACAGGCGTGCGAGGTTGGACTCGCCGTCCCGCTGGTTTTCCTTGGAAGTCTCGCCTTTCGTTTTCCTTTCTCCGGAAGCATGTCCGAGATGAGGCGAGCGAGTCCTTCCAGAATCTTTTTTCTTGAAATGTCTCCTCCGTCGCGTCACTTTCGCTGGCTAGCTCACTAGGAGTTAGCGAGGTAGCTTTTTTTCTTGTGGCGTAGTTAGCGCCGTCGAGTGAAGCAATCTGTAGAGAGAGGAGAAGAAAATACTTTGGGGTTAAGAGAAATGTGCCGGACTAGCTTTCGCTAGTCCAGCAGTATGCAGGAATAATTCTCTGTGCACTCTGTGCAAGGAGCAAGCTCACCTCAGGTTGAGCAACGAAGCAACAGAGAAGTCACGCGAAGAGGTAGTTCAGGTTTAAGCGAGGTGAAGGGCAAAAAAGAGAAAGATGGAGGGGCGCAAGCCGCTTAAGTACCCAGAGGGCGGAGCCTCTGGCGCGGCGATGACGCCCCTAGCCTTAAAGGCGTGAGTATATTCCTTCAGGTAATCACGCGGGGGCGCAATTCCCATAGCAAGTATGTTGCACTGAGAGACCAGACTGAAAGGTAACATCTGATTTCCTCAACTAACCACCATCATCATGGGTTTCCTGCTGCTAAAGAATAGCAAAATGATAAAAACCCAGTTAAAAAAAATACTGATAGTTTGTTGGGAAAAGCAGGCCTTCACCGTCACTGGGGAGATTAAGGCTGAAACTGTCTATTTTTTGCTTCGAGCTTAAAAAATATCATTGGTACTGTATATAGTTTAAGTAAAAAATCAAATCAAATCCCAGGAACCAATGACTGATGTTCATTGAAGCTGAACATAAAATGTGAAAGAGAACATGACTTACTGTGGGCTGAGTCGAAGGTCCCACAGTCTAATGAAAGTATCATAGCCGCAGGTGAGGAGCTGGAATGGTGACTCAAACTGTATATCCAGCACACCAGCACCACGACGAAACTCTGAGCCCAGAATGCACACACATGCTGACCTGAGGGGAAGAGAGGGATAAAACAAATATAAATAAAAAATACAAACTACATATTCATGAACTTTTATGTACATTTTCCAAAAGGAAATGCAAATAAGTACTGAATAGTATTTACATAGATTATAAAAACTATAATTTATATCTAAAATGTGCTTTTTGCATAAGTGACATCAGCATGGCAGACTCACACAAAAAATCTACAAGAAAAAAATGCTGCTTATTTTTGTATGGCTTTGAAACCTCATTTTGTAATGATCATTTTACACAGGCAGTTAGTAATTTTTTTTTTTTTTATAGTTATGCAGTAAATTCTAAACTTTTTCCCCGTTAACGTAGAGTAAATATCCATTTGTCACTTTTACTCACAGAAGTAATGGAAACTGTGTAAGTGAACATGATTAGCTTGTTAACACGCAACTTGCATGCACGTAGAAGTGATGAAGTTTGTCCATCTGGTTTGATGATGTGTGACCTCATGGTGTGTCCAGTGAACCCAACACCATGCAGCACTATGCTCTTGTGATCACAGCTCAGTATTGCTTGCTCCTCAGTTCTTGATTATTGGAGAATAACTTGCACTCAGCAGGGCAGATTATTGCAGAATAACTGTCTCTTTGTTACCATTAATGCCCTCCATGACCGTGACTGTGTGCTACTCTCACATGTGTGATACCTACATCGTAGCAACCATTTAAAGGAGGCCACTGGCCTTGGCGACAAGGCAGCGCTGTGCTTTAACCGTGCCCCCTCCTTTGCCCTGGAGCTCTATCTGCCTGCTCAGGCTAGTAATCCCCTAGCCTTAAATCAGGGACCTTCTTATTGGGCCAGGGTTTTCCCCACAGGGGGCTTTATTGGGTGAGATCTCCCTCATTGCGAGAGTCTCAGGACTAAGCCAGGGTCGATGGGGAGTCCAAGATGAGGCTAAGTTGGGGCTTGTACATATATGTAAACCTCCCATTTTCTCTTTACCAGTAAAACCTGGAAGTTTAATAAAGGCCATACAAAAGAAGACTCAGTCAGCCCCAAAGGATACAACATGCTTAATAATAACTAATTAACAGCATTAGAATCTTAAAAAATGTTGTGAGAAAAAAAAGTAGAAGAAAGTTAAAACCAACAAATTGAGAAAATAAAATGAAAACTTAACTTCTATAAAATGGTAAATGGAGCTTACTAATATAGCGCCTTCCAGCCCCGTGTGAGGAGCCCCAAAGCGCTTTACAGTACCAGCCATCCACCCATTCATACACACATTCATACACCGGTAGCGGTAGCCTGCCATGCAAGGCGCCATCCATGACTGATATATATATATATCGGTTCATTTCATAAAAATGAACTGACATGCGTGCAAGGCAGTAATAGCACAGTGCAAAGTGCAAAACAGCAGGGATTCTTAAATTATAGGCCGGCAGCTTTTGTGGACAGTGCATGATTACAGGATGGAGGCATGAGCATATAATTTGTCAAAGTGACTGTGTGTGAATGGCAGCACCTTGTTCTGATCTGAACATCCTTTCTATTGCTTGGCATGGTACATAATGTATAATACTCAAGTATGGTTTCAAGCATGTCTTAGTTGTAACCATTAGACAATCAGTCTTATGAAGGCAAGTAGAACACACCATCTTTGGAGATGAACTAAAGTTCACAGACAAGCTTGTGTGAAGTACTTTAAATGGTTTTTCAAATCACAAATGTGCACATGTGTAAACCTTTTTAATATCTTATTTTATACACCTTTTTTGTTGTTGTCAGGATAACCTCTTTAGCCAGTATCTCTATGCAGGGTAACTAGTGAAGATTAGTTTGAGACTCAATATGTGAGAAAATGGACATATTTGTATTAGTGAATTCTGAATTCTGAGTGTTTGCAACAAAGTGACCAGTAAGCAATGCAATGGATAAAGGTTTGTAGGCTCAATTATCCAGGTAGATAACACAAAAAAAGTTTTAATAATTTCATCTGGACTAGTTTCTTTAAGGGAGAAATGTTTCGTCGTCCATCCGGAAGACTTCATCAGTCTGTGGCCTGCCAACCAGATATGTCCCATAAGTAGCCTTCATTGCTGTATTTCAAGACAACCTCCTATTGGAATCTCAGAAGCTGGTATTTAACATGTGCAAAAGGACCCATCTGTCCAAAACACTCAATCATCATGATTAACAATCAAATGTTTTAGGCCAGAAGGCCAATACTATTCACAGAAAAAGCCTGAAGACACCAAGGCTCAATCATCAAGGTAGATAAGAAAAAAAAAATATATACTGTATATATTTATTTATATACAGTATACTGTATATATACAGTATACTGTATATATA
>JBBPBX010008884.1:0-13220 GCA_038048925.1 Garcialebias charrua
CTGCAGAAAACATTGCACATTTGTAAGAAAAAGTCAGTAAGTACATTGCATAAAACACACACAACGATGCACAGTTTTTCTATTGCACATAAATGACTGTAGCCTACCTGGTAAATAGTAAAGTGGTGCTTTTAGTCCAAACATGGTTACAGTTTTTGTGTCGTGAAGCAGAGGCGACTTGTTTCAAATGTGCAGGCAGCAATCCCGTCCTGGATGACTGAGCGATGGTGGCAGGGTGCCCCTCACAGCCACCCAGAAACCAGGCTGTGTGTGTGGTGAGGCTGGGCTGGGACTCAGCCTGTCATCCCTGCTCTCTGGTCCTCGCTAACCAAGCGTGAGGCTGGGACCGCCCAGCCAGCCAGGACACACACACATTTACACACGCACACGTACAGACCCTCAGACAGTCACAGAGATGCACACAGACAGAGCGGTGCAAAGGTCAAACCTTGAGCACGCCCCCGCTCTCGACCCCGCTCGCCCTTGCCCCAGATCCCCCTGTGCAAGAGGTCACGCACTCGCTGTCCGTTTCTGAGCACGCTTCCTGTGGCTTCTTCTTTTCATGAACCCCCACACAGAGAGACGGGACAGCTGGAGAGAGAGAGATGTAAAAGCTCGCAGGTCCAAGTGCCAGGAGGAAGAAAAGAGGTAGGAAGAAGAATAAATCCTGCAGACGAGTGCAGCCACTGCTTCTTGGGACTGTCTTTTATTTCTCCATCCAAGAAAGATGAGCTCCCTCCACTACCGCTGCCACTATCTCTCCTTCCGCTTCTTCCCCTCTGATTTTCTCACCCTCTCTCTCTCTCGCTCTCACTCTCTTTCTCCGTCTCTCTCTCTCTCTCGCTTTCACTGCCAATAGAAAGAGGAGGAGAGGAGGATGAAAGGAGGGCAGAATGATCTCCCTCAAGGCAACAACACAGCAAGAAAGCAATGAAGGGTGTGTGTGTGTTTGTGTGAGCGAGGTGGTGGAGTTCAAGCAAAAAAAGAGATAGAATAAGCAGCGGTATGGATGAGAAGGAAATACCAGCCGGGTGCTGATGCTTCTTCACCCCTGGAGGAGGAGGAGGAGGAGAGTGGCCACAGTTCAGTTTGGAGTCAGGGTGACAGTTGATTGCACAGCCCCGGTGACAGCGAGAGGCCCAACGACTATCAAGGGAACATCTGTTCGCACTGTATCAGACAGCAAAGGATCGCAGAGAGAGTGCTGCAGGTCTTCAAGGGTAGCACACAATAAAGAGCTGTGTTTGGAGGAGGAAAGTGCAAAAAGATGCCCCCCCCGCCCCCGCCTCCATTCTCCTCTCTGCAAATGAGAGTCCCCGTGTCTGTGTGTGGGTGCGTGTCCGTCTAGGAAACTTGGCTTGTGCAGCCGAGTGCACAGACTGCTCACCATGCTGCTCCAACAGCAGAGCACCCCCTCCCAGTACACACACCCCAACACACACACGAACAAACAGACAAACATCCCGCCTGCTCTGCGTATACAAACCTGAGCGAGATGGCGGCAGCAAGGGGCGAGGAGTTAACTATCTGCTGGGAAGCATCTCTGCCAAATCACAAAAAATAACAGTGAGTGTGGGGGAAATAGCCGTGCAGGAGCATTCACCCAGCGGGCGGACACTTTCTCCAAGTCTTTCTGTGATGCTCCGTGGGGGAGAAAGACAAGACATGATGGGAGACTGGCAAGAGTTCAGTGAGGAAGTAGAGGGAGGTGCATTGAGGGGGGGGTCCTATGCCTTCAGGAGGACTCAGACAGAGGATAGGAGGAAAAATAAAACACATTCCACAAGCACAGCACGAGTATGACGGTGGGAGTGAGACAAGCACCAAATGGGGGCAAATAATCTCTAATGGGGACTGATGGTTGAAGGAGAAAAGGCAGAAAGAAGAAGAAACCAAGAGTTGGTGCATGGGGGTCCACGTGGCTGGAAGCAGGGAAGAGTTTGAACTGATACAAAGAAGTCAGTATATTTAATTAACTGTGACAACGGTGAAGAGGTGCACACACCACAACATAAAGAGATAAACGTGAAACTGTTCAACATGTTCACATTTGCCACCATCACATCATGGCATGCAGCTGAGTGTGCGCAAACAGCCCATATTATCATCGCCAAAAGGCAAATGCATGCTTCGATGCTGATCTGCACAGGTGTGTGTGTGAGTGTGTGTGTGTGTGTGAGGTGAACGTTGAAGTGTCTCACACCTTGTGAGTTACAGGCTGGGAGGTGATGTGTCTCCCTCAGGCACTACACTACCAAGTTTGAAGACATGCTGACAGACGCAGAAAGACAGACAGACGTCCTCCCCCATGCAAGGTGGACAGGATAAAGAAAGAACTGGAAAAAAGTAAATTCTGTTGTTTTCTAGCATTAAAAGCCAGGTGCTTGACAATCTTTCCAATAAATTTAGACTTTTCTCTGAACTATTCAAGTTGATTTTTCTTTCTTTTCTGGACTATCGGCTTTTGCGTCGCAGAAACTTGTGAAAATCACTTCATAAACAGTTTTCATTCAACCTTTATTTAGACAGTTTGAGCCCACTGAGCCTGGGCACTCTACAAGAGAGACCTGCTTTTAACAGAGTGATGACAACAGTGGACAACAAAGACGACAATAGACAATCATAAAGGAAGCGTACAAATTGAGATTTTTTTAACAAGGGAAAATAAAATGGTATTAAAAAGAAATTGTAAAAAAAAAAAAAGACAGCTAGGTACTTTCTGCCCGATAAGTCGCATCAGTCCAATTATGTCCAATAAAGTGGAAAAATCCATAAACGTGTTGCACCGCCGTATACGTTGCATCTATTACGCGTCACCGCTGACGCGTAGCGTATGTTACGCGTCAGCCGTGACAAGGAGTGTGCACGGTAGGACTTTAACAAGATTAACACTTAAAAACAATTATTTGTTTGCTGAAAATTATAGCAAAGATGTGTCTGAGCTGAACTTTTCCTTAATAAATGAACATAATGGTCAAATCAGCAGAATTAAAAAAAATAGTTTTGCTACATCGGTGCTGCGAAGCGTGCACGCGCAGCGAGTGGATACGCTTAATTTCTTTAAAGGGGACCACATATTCAAAATTCACTTTTTAAAGTTTTTTTTACTCAACTTTGGGTATGTACTTCATAAAAAAACAGTCCTAGTGGCAAAAAAATGCACCCAGTGGTTTATTTACTCTAGTAAATTTATTTTACTGTGATAAGATACGTTTCGTTTTAAAATACTCTCGCATGTTACGTCACAAGCGAGAGAGGACAACCCACCCCAACCTGAGTCCAGCCCCTCACCTAGCAACCCCTGGTTAGGCTCAACCCACTTCTGTATTAAACACATGACTGTTGTTTTTCATGATTTCATCTCATCTTTTGTTTATATGTTATTAATTTCATGTGTACAGCACTTTGTTGCAGCTGTGTTTTTTTAAATGGCTTTATAAATAAAGTATAATTGTTATTTTTATGTTTTAGTTCAATTTTTAGTGTATTTGCGATCGCTCCCAACGCGCAGCCGGCAAAAATTAAACGAGCGGACCCCCGGCGTAGGGACCTGCGGCAACGGGACCCTCTTCTGGCGCGATGGAGCGGAGCTTCAACTGTACAGCCTCGCAGCAGCCTCGCAGCAGCCTCGCAGCAGCGAGGACCTTCTCCTTACGGATTAATTTACGGGAGACACTTGGTGAACTTTGTGTTGTCTTGACTGGAACAGCGATAACTCCCAAAATCTCCGCGTGCAACGAGCGGAGCTGGCGAACACCGGAAGAGGAACAAGCTAACATTAGCATCGGATTCGGGTGGTCTCATGCTAAAAGGAGCAGCAAATTGCGGCGCGCTCAGACGGGTTTCGGTAAGTTATCTTAAGCTAGCACTAACAGTAAGTCAAATGAGTAATAAAAAAAGAGCTAATTTTAAAACAACAACACATTACAGATACTGGCTGTTACAGAGGGCGTAAACAGATCTTTGAAGGGCGTGGACTTCAGAACTCAGTATCAGAAACCGGTCGTTCAAAACGAAAGTTAAAAATGGCAGAATTAAAAAGGGTATAATTAATTATCTAAGAATTATTTTGTGTATTAAAATGAATTAATATTGTCAAGATAGCACACAGACATAACATAAAAATTTTAAATACTTACATGTGGTCCCCTTTAAAATTTAACAAGATTAACACCTTAAAAATGTATATGTTTGTTGACATTATAGCAAAAGTGTTTCTGAGCTGAAATTTTCCTTTAAAAATTAACGTAATGTTCAAATCAGCTGGATTTAAATTGTTTCACTTTGATGGTCTTCCAAACATGCGAGCGCGCTGCGAAAATAAATTATAAATAAATCGAATTTTAGCTCAAACATCTTCTACAGCTAACAGTTTGTAAATGTCCATCCAGTGATTACCGTACTTTCTGTAAGTTTCATCAAAATCTGTCCATTAGTTCTTGAGCTATTTTGCTAACAGTAAAACACTGAGCTAACAGTAGTTCATACCTCCAGAGAGCAGGAGGCCGTGCTGCGACAGAGTGAGTCCGACCAGAGGAGTCTGCTGTCAGACACATGAGCTGGGAACGGTCGATGGACCCTAGCGGCCGAAAGTGGTACTACTCCATTTTTTTTGTCAGAATGAATGGAAACGGTCATATCTCAGCCAAAAATTGGTCTAAAAATATGGGGAAAAAATCCCTAAATATGTCGCTTTGCCGTATAAGTCGCAGGACATGAAAATTAGTTTAAAAAAACCCTGTGACTTATAGGTCAGAAAATACAGTATTTAACATTTATCATCATTTCACTTCATTTGTCTGCTTCTTTTTAATGAAGCATATAAAAGAGGTAGATAAAAAAATTTGGAGTTAGTTGAACTAACATTTTTTTAAGTCCAGTCTCTCAAATCACTAAATCCGAGTGAGAGAAAAAAAAAACAGACATAAAAAGTCAGTCAAACTGAAACGTATGGTATGGTACTAACAAACAACACTGATGGGTAATTGAAAGAAAATAATCATCTTTTTGTGTTTGCTCATTTAGAGATAGAAAGCACAAGATACAAGTACAAGCTATTGTCTTTTATTTAATGAGTCCCATTTCACAAGAATTCTAAGGAAACGGGGAAAGCGCATGCTGAAGGCTACAAACACACTAGCACACTCGGTATAAAAGCTCCTCGGGGACTGAGGTGGTGTGTGAAACTGAAAACGCCGTGATCAAAAGGTAACAGGAGAAAGAACAGGTGAAGGGGACGAATAAAACATAAGAAAGAGGAGAAATGTGATGGGAGGGACGACTCAGCTGACAAAGACAGAGACTCACAAATCTGCCGTGCCAACTTCCTGTCCACTGAACAACTGTATGACCCTTCAAAAAAAATCTCAATCACTAAAAATGTGCACATGTGTAACTATGAATGTATCTCCACACAGCAGAGTCATCACCATCATACAGAGTTCCTCTGCACGGTTATATTATGCAATTGTGGGATTCCATCCATTATCTTTACCTGCTTCTTCTTCTTTTTTGCGTTGTGGGGGTCACTTCCATACCCAGCAGTCACTGTGCGAGAGGCTGGGTACACCCTGGACACATCTCCAGTCCATCACAGGGACACATGGAGACAAACGAGACAAACATTCACTCTCTCACTCACACCTAGAGACATTTTAGAGTTACCAATTAGACTCGCATGCATGTTTTTGGTCTGTGGGAGGAAACCGGAGTACCCGGAGAAAACCCACGCATGCACACGCAGAAGCACCCCAGCCAGGATTCGATCCGGCAACCCTCTCGCTGAGAGGCAACAGCTCTACCAACTGAGCCACTGTGCCACCCAAAGTCAAAATCCAGTCTTGAAATCCATGTAAGAAAACTTAAAACAAAAACATGTACAACAATATTCTGTAGAAAACAAAATCCACCTCTCTTGACATCATTAAAAGATAAAAAGACGACCTTTGGCGAGTAACAAATGAAAGGTCTTATTTAAAAAATAAAATGCTGGACTTCGGTGCACCTGCTCGTATCAAATGTGATAAAAAATAAAATCTCGTAACCCTTCACTCACCCCTATTTGCTCAGACCCGCACCCACTCCAGCGCTACACACACCCATTTAACCTGACCCCTCGCTGGTGATTAGAGGCCCGTGCGTGTGTGTGAGCATGTGCACGCAAGTGTGTATCGGTTTTTGTGTGTGTGTGTGCAAGATGCTTCTCTCCGTATGCTAATCACAGCCTTGCACTGAGAATTAATTTGCAAATGTGTCATTACCCATCAGGCTCAGCAGCAATAACCCTGCAATTACACAACTCTCGCTTGGCCAGCTGAGCACCACACTCGCATGCAGACCACACATACACACACACACACACACACACACACTGGCTCTTCAGGACTGAACAAAAACAGCTACATTTGGAAAATTTTGCATCCGTCTTCACAGCCAAGCTAAAAGGTGTTCTTGGTTTCTGAGTGATAGTCAGCCTGTTTACAGCGTAGTCACCGCTCCTCACCTCGGTGTCAACAGGACAACAACCGAGGTCGGCTGCGCACTTTCACTCACATCGACTTTCACTGTTTCTAAGCAACATTGTCCAGGAGTGCGGCCCTGCTAAGAACTTCGGTAGCATCACACAGAGCTTTCAGATTACAGATAGAGCAACTCGGCAATGTGCATGTGTCTGCAAGAGTTCAAGCACTTACCTTTGAAGTGGGGATGAGAGGTGAAGTGTGCAGCAGCCACAAGGAGGTGGGAGGTTGGCATGGAAAAGAAAAGACATGAGGTTGAGCTTCTTTTAGGTCCTAAACTATTGATTTAAATGATGATAGAAAAAAATGACAGAAAATTTTGAAAAGTCACAAAAAACGATGATGACAACATTATTAGGGGCTGAGATGGGGTAGAGGCAGGACAGCCAACCAGCAACCCAAAGGCCCCAGGTTCAATCCCCAGCCATTCCCACATGTCGTGGTGTCTCTGAGCAAGACACCCAATTCCTAATTGCTCCCCTACATAGCTGCACATTGCGCCAGCTGGGTGCATCCCAGGTGCGATGGGTTAAATAGAGGACCAGTGCATTGCATACAATGATGACAATGCATAGCACTTATTATTATTATTATGACAATGATAGCAAAAATCATAAGAATCATGTGCCATGGCATTAAGGCCCTGTGTACACGGACATGGAGGGGGAAAACGTAGGTTTTTTTCGTATGTTAATTAGAGGAAAAGATCTGCGTTGACACAGACGAATTCTGTGTTTACATGCATCCGCAGGAATCCCGCCCTCCCCCCGTCCTCCTGAATCAGCTGCAGTTACCATGCCGGGTCTTTAGATGGCGCTGTGAATTTTGCACCTTCACCTACTGCACATGCGTGTTTGCTCAGTCTGCTTTCTTCTGGGCTAAAAGTTCAGCTAACAACAACTTAACAAGTTAAAGCTGGAATTTGGATAAGAGTCAACAGATTTGACGCCAAGCAGGACCGCTTCATCTAACAAGCTCCACACCAGACACTGAGTGGACCAGAACCGAGCCGACGATGTCGGACTTTAGTCCGTGATAATCAGCCGGTTTACCGCAGGTAAATCAACGTTCTTAATAATGTTTGTTTGTGTTTTCTTCAATCACACAACAACCAACTGAGTTTTTATTTTTTTCCTGCGAGGTCGAGAAGCTGTCCTTCCACCAGGCGGACCGGTTCTGATGGGACCAGTATCCACCAGGAAGAAAACAGAGCAGAGTCCAGTTCATTAACGTAGTTACAGTTCGTTTAACGTGTTTTTAATAGTGTTCAGTTTAATTCTCAGTGTTTGTGACATACAGCTTGTGGTGTTGAATAAATAAATACAAAATAAACCTGGTGTCTTCATTTTCAACTTTAATAACACGCAACATGTTACGCATTGTTTAAAGGTGCTATATGTAACTTTTCTAAAAATATATATTTTTAACATATTTCTTCACTCTGTCACTATCTCCTCCTGACAGACTGATGTTAGACAAGTAATCTTTGAAAAAAACTATAGTCCCCTTGCTTCTCCAGGTGTTACTAAAAGCATTTCTAAAAAGCCACAGTGACCCGCCATTAACCAGCCAATAAAAACAGAGTTTTTAACCAGCCAATAAAAACAGCTTCTCACTTCTCACGCTCCTAACCCACGCCCCCGCCTGTCCCAGCCCCAGCGGCCGCGCACGTTCTCGTTCAAAGGATTGCAAAGCGATGCAAAACTGTTTTGTATGTGACACAAATGTATTAAATTCCCCTTCTTCATCCCTGATCTGGACTTTTCTTTTGTTTTTTTGCCAAAAGTCAAGTGATCGCTTCCTCCTCCGCTGACTCCATGACTGAAACAATGAGGAAATGAATGAATTTGTCACGAGCGAATTAAACTCGGGTTCAACGTGGCTGCGCGAGGCTCTGCAGATTTCCTGGTGTTCTGGTGTGCTGGACCAGCGCTCCATGTTTTTATTTTATTTTTTAGAACGTTTTATTAACATATAAACACAGAACATCGCAGCGGCTGCGACAGGACATGCAGTGGAGGCGGAGCTAAGGAGGCTGAGCTGAATTTCAGCAAGAGCAAGGGGGAGCAGAGCCATATATGGCTCTGAGGGGGAGGGACCAGAATGCTTTCCCTGTTGAAAATTTTTCTAAGTTCTGCGTTCTACAGAAACTTACAGACTGCACCTTTAAATGACGTAACTTGAGTCCAGATAGCTTCATTTATTTAGTTCAGATAATTATATATCTCCCATGCTAACATGAATACTTTTTATTGTTAACCTGTTATTATTTAGCACATTTAGTATGTTCTAGTGCAGCGCGATGTGTGAAATATCCGCCTGCCTCGTTCTATAAACAGTGATATTAGAACTGGATCGGACTGTGTCTCTTCCAACACAGATGCAGCTTCATTCAGGTGTAGATTAATTAAATATGAGACTCAAAATATATTCCATCAGTCGTAGTTCAAAAAGCGGTGTGTGTCCGCCTCCGCGAAAAACCTCCACTCTGGAAGGTGGATTCAGAAACCTCCGGATTCAAAGAGGGGGGCCAGTGGTGTCGTGTAAACGATCAGCAGAACCGCAGAGAGAAAGGTGCGGTTTCACTCAACATACGCGCTTTAATCCTTTACATTTCAATCAAAGTACGGTAGGCATTTTACTAAAAACCGAGGTGCAATGCTGACAGAAAATGTTTACCAATGCACTGGGTGCAAAACCACCTGCTCTCAAAATTTACTTCACATTCAGACAACATAATATACTTTATAGTTACAGCTCAATCACACACATCTCCGTGCAGTCACACAGTAAAAATAATTCAAGTTCAAGCTCAATAAGCAACTACAGGGATAAATGAGCTGTTCAGTCTGTTTGTTCTACATCTGGGCAGCAGATATCTGCGTCCAGATGGAAGCAACCTGAATTCACCATGGAGTGGAGGATTGGGATCTGCCAGAATCAGTGTAGTGTAGTATAGTATAGTAGAGTGTCGGTATAGTTTGTCTCGTGTCGTTTCTTTCACTAAGAGCTCAACAGGCTTGACCCTGAAATTAAATAAATTAAACCTGGGCAGCACGGTGGCACAACTGGTAGAGCTGCTGCCTCTCAGCGAGAAGGTTGCCGGTTCAAATCCCGGTCCGGGGCCTTTCTGGGTGGAGTTTGCATGTTCTCCCCGTGCATGCGTGGGTTTCCTCCGGGTACTCCGGTTTCCTCCCACAGACCAAAAAACATGCTTGTTAGGCTGATTGGTGACTCTAAATTGACCCTAGGTGTGAGTGTGAGAGTGGATGGTTGTTTGGTGTGAGTGAGACAGGTCCCTCTTGTAAATGAGTCCCCGTGACTCAACGAGGCTAGCCTGTATAAATAAAGGTTGAATGAATGAATGAATAAATAAAGCCAAGTTTTGTCATTTTGTGATATAAAACTGTCGGAAAAACTCTTGTTAGTGCACATGTTCAAGAAGATTTGTGCTTGTGTATAAAGAATTTTGCCTAAGTAGAAAATAACAGTTTTTTGAAGACCGTTTAAACAAAAGAAAAAAAAATCATACAAAGATCTTTAGTCAGATTTCTTACACTCCATGACTGAAGTCACAAGCTCAGATTCTAGCTGTTTTTAAACCTCAAGTCCACTGGACGATGAAACTTTGAGAACAAACCAAGCTGTCCAGTCAGAGGGCAGAGTATCCTTAAACTCAGAGAAGAGCCATGGCTGCATGTTACGTGACCTCACAACTGTGCTCCAGGCAGCTGCTATACTGTATAAACATACAACTTATGTTTTATATATTGATCAAAATTACAAATGTACAGTAGTATATTTAATGTGTTCCAGACCTTTTGGGAGAGAATTATATAATGTACCGGTAGTTACCTTTCTTCCTTTATCATCCAATTATTTGAATGTTTCATATCCATCCATTATATTTACCTGCTTCTTCCTTTTAATTATTTTAAAATGATTGGACTAGTCTAAATAAAGCTGTTTGGTCTAAAAGTTTCAAAATAGTAAAAGTAAAACAAAAAAATAGAGGGAAAGTATGGGCGACTGATGACAGATCGCCTGCACAAATCACATCAGAGCTGTCTTTGCACAGATGCTAACAGCTGGAAACAAAGCTGCTAAGCAGCTCTAGATCACTGTACTGTACTTTACCATATTGCTACAGATTTTAACGAAATGACTGCCAACACAAACTTTCAGCAGGTGTTGATAAGTTTTGTTCAAAGACACGAAGAGCTTTTGATTTGTCCCAACGTGAACATTGTCCAGATTTAGCCTTGGTGATATGTTCAGAAGCATCCCCGCCTTTGTTTTAAAGTCACATTTAAATATTCACACATCCAGGCTGCATCACTGCACTCATCCAGAATCCTGTCAGTGCAGATTTAAAGTGGACTCCGTTGTGGTTTGGAGATGGGAGAAGAAGAAAGCAGGTGGGGGAGCTGACAAACTGATGCTCCGTCTCATCATATTCCCTCCCACCATGCCTCGTGGCACACCTGCTTTCTAGCACAGACAAAAGAAGCATTCCTGTGTTCTCAGCTGAGGGAATGCATTGCGGCACACATCTCTGCCCTGATTAGACTTTTTTGTTGTCACTCAGCCCTCTCTCGCTCGCATCCTCCAACTCTTTGTCTGCCTGCACATCAAACGCGTCACATCTGACGCCTCTCAGCAAAGTTCTGGGAGAACAGAGAACCTGACACGACGTCATGAATGGGAGAAGAATGAAGCGGGGATTCTTTAAAAGCACAGCTCATCTGATTAACAAATATGTGTATACATGTGCGCTGTGTGTTCTTCTGTGCGTGCACGCAGCTGTGTGTAGCTGTGTGTGTGCAATAGCCCAGGGGCATGGTGTAAATTATGTGAAAGCAGCTTTAAAATCATGAAAAGTCATGAAAAGCATCACATCTGTCCTCCCTGCCTCCCTGGATCCCTTCCAATTTGCATACCGACCTAATCGCTCAACCGACGATGCCATCTCCTCTGCCCTTCACACAGCTCTCACACATCTGGACACGAAGGACTCCTATGTTAGAATGTTGTTCATCGACTTCAGCTCGGCATTTAACACCATCATCCCCCAACAGCTCATCCTTAAACTGGACAGTCTGGGGCTGAACACCTCAATGTGTAACTGGCTGCTAGACTTCCTGACCGGGAGACCACAGACAGTACGGATCGGGAGTAACACATCTAGCACCATCACATTGAACACAGGGGCCCCACAAGGATGTGTGCTGAGCCCCCTTCTATTCACCCTGCTAACACACGACTGCACACCATCACAGCTCCAACCACTTCATCAAGTTTGCGGACGACACAACAGTGGTGGGTCTCATCAGCAACAACGATGAGACGGACTACAGGAACGAGGTGAGCCGCCTGGCCTTGTGGTGCGGACACAACAATCTCACTCTCAACGTGGAGAAGACAAAGGAGATTGTTGTGGACTTCAGGAAGAAGGATGCCCAACATGCCCCTCTGACCATCAACAGCACCGCAGTGGAGAGAGTAGACAGCACCAAGTTCCTGGGAGTGCACGTCTCAAAGGACCTGTCCTGGAGCAGGAACACTGCAGCACTGGCAAAGAAGGCTCACCAGCGTCTCTACTTTCTCCGCAAGCTGAAAAGGGCTGGAGCTTCAACCCCCATCATGAGCACCTTCTACAGAGGTGCCATAGAAAGTGTCCTGACCAGCTGCATCACTGTGTGGTTTGGTGCATGTACTGCATCCTGCCGCAAGAGCCTCCAGCGCATTGTGAGAGCAGCTGAGAAGATCGTGGGCACCTCCTTGCCCTCACTGCAGGACTTACACAGCAAACGCCTCACTCGGAAAGCCCACCGCATGGCAGGTGATCCCACACACCCACTACACAGCTGCTTCAGACTGCTGCCATCAGGAAGGAGACTGAGGAGTCTCCAGGCTCGAACCAGCAGACTGAGAGACAGCTCTGTTCATCAGGCAGTCAGAATGCTAAACACTCTGCCTGCTCTGCCTCCCCTCCCATTTGAACTGCCTTAACACTAAAACTTTCTCACATATTATCACTCAACACAAAGTTTTTAACACTAGACTCTGTGTCACCAAACGGGTTTTCACTAAACTCTCGGTCATGTGCTCATACAGTTTGCACTACTTCTCATAATTGCACTAATGTCTGTATTACATCACTGCCTATAATCATAATACTGTTTACATTCTCTGTTTACATTTATTAATACTGTTTACTTTTATTACTACTGCTTACATGTAATTACTACTGTTTACATTTATTTACACTACTTTAATATCTACACCACTGCTGGTACATATACAGTGTGCTCTGAACGGTCTTATTTAGGGATGCCCAATGTGCCTTACTGCATATGCCACTTTTTGCCTCTACAACAACATCAACTACTACCTCATACATATACTGTGTACATTGACTCATTCGCTGCTTTGCCACTTTGCAAATGTCAATGCTAGAAACCTTTAGTTTATTTTAGTTATACTTTTTATACTCTTTTTTTATACCACTATGCAAAAAAAAAAAAAAAAAAACACACAGGACAGTGTTAGTTTTACTATTTTTATGCTTATGTCTATTATTATATGTTTCAGTGTTTCAATGTTTAGATGTTTACTGTTGCACCGAGGGACTGAGAGAAACGCAATTTCGGTCCTGTGTATGTCCTGCACTGTACATATTGCAGATCTGACAATAAAGTT
>JBBPBX010008884.1:20300-41633 GCA_038048925.1 Garcialebias charrua
GATAGATAGATAGATAGATAGATAGATAGATGATAGATAGATAGATAGATAGATAGATAGATAGATAGATAGATAGATAGATGATAGATAGATAGATAGATAGATAGATAGATAGATAGATAGATAGATAGATAGATAGATAGATAGATAGATAGATAGATAGATAGATAGATAGATAGATAGATAGATAGATGGATAGATGGATAGATGGATAGATAGATATAGATATGTATGTGTGTACATATGTCTTGATTGGGTTCTATTTGATGTGGCTTGGAAAGTATTTGGACTAAAGTATTTTTGTTCTTCAAATAAGCACAAATATCTAATCTATGGGTCTCATTTTAAATCATTTTAGCACTAACTTATAACGCTTCACATAAACATGAGTTTGCTTCTCTCAGGCAATTATAAAATAAAAACTTATCTAGAGTGTCCTATGCTCTCATCCAAGAACTGATTAACACCACAGCCTGCTAGATGGAAATGCATCTACTTCACTCCTGTTGGCAGCACGTCCCGACTGTGTATAAATCCTTCTTGACAGTTTGATGCAAACAGCTTGTGTGTCATAGCAGGGCCCTCCCCCATTGGTTAAAGATGATAATAAGTCTTCCAAAGGTTTTCTTTTCTCTTGTTTTTGGTTAAAACAAACACAATGAAATAAATCATTTTCTGCAACAGGATTTTATTACTGAAAAATCTGCCCCCTTAGTTTCATAGACTGGATCAACGCCTACAAGTAAGCATGCACTGAGATTTCAGACCTGAAAGTCGTTTAATATTTGGTTTGAACAACATGAAATGTCCTTTTTATCTGCTGCTTTCATCAGCAGACAGCAACTTAGCAGGCAGAACAAAACCCAGATTAGACAATTAAAAAGAGTAGACCCATTATGCATTTGGCCTAATCTAGAGAAAATTGTGAAATCAACTTAAACCTCAAAATAAATCAGCAGTTCAGCTGTCTACTGCAGGTAAGACATTGACTGGTGATAGCATCTCCCCAAAAGAGCACTTAAAAAAAAAAACTTTAAACTATCCCAACTAGCCATGAAACCAACCAAACAGTGATTAAAACAAAGTAAACAAAAAAATGCAAATGGTTGCCTTACTTGGTTAAGACATGAGCTGGTAGTTAAGATTGCACAACTCCATTATAAAATCTAATCAAAATGTCCAATCTCCTTTTTCAAGCATTTGTAATAAACATTTTTTTTTTTAAACATTTACACTAAAAGCTACCTGATCTGTGTGTGTATTTGTCTCCACCATGCCATGTCCAGAATGCACCCACAGTTAATCAAAGCTGTGTGATTTACATGTTTCTGTTCGTGTCTGTGTACGACCGATTTCTGTCTTTGTCACTTAACGGATAAACTGAATCTGTCAAAGGCAGGCGGGCACACTTTTCATTGACCACTGTAGCAGGATTTACAGCACTCTTCACCAATCACACCCTCAATTAGATCCACAGAACAGTCTTTGTGTGGGTGTGCCTGCTCGGCTGTGTGTGGTTAGAGTGATAATAACCACCGTTAAAAAAAAGAGTAGGATTTAGGAGCTATGAGTGCTGCAACACTTCGATTTCCCCTCTTGCCACGATGTCACTGAATTTATTGCTGGCTCTTGCTTGAAACCATACCCGCCGTAAATTAGACTCAAAAATAACACCCAGAAAGTTCAGGTTCAGGTTCAGGTTACTTTATTTATACCCAAGGGTAAATGTGGTTTGCAGTGGTACAAAGCATACATCCATCCATGCGCACACACAAATAAAAACAGTAAAAACATTTAGTAAAACACTTAAAAGAAACCATAAACAGATAATGTTGCACATAACAGTGTTAAGGCTCCCCAAATCATATGTAAAATGAAAAATAAAAACATTTAACCACTAAAAGCTTCAACGTTATTTCAGTTTGTTCATTTCAGTAACAGCAGTGGGAACAAAGCTATTTTTAAAACGTGTTGTCCTACATTTAGGGACTAAAAACCTCCGACCAGAGGGAAGAAGCTGAAACTCTCCGTACAGTGGATGAAGGACATCTTTTAAAACAGAAGAAGCTATCCGCTGTACCTGACTAACGTACATGGATGTAACTGAGGTTAAACACACAAACGTTGCCGTCTGTTTGTGTCTGACTTATGATGAGGAGCAAAAGGAAGGGAGATGGTGATGAAGAGGAATCAAATGGAGCATGGAGATGAATGACGGATGGCTCTACTCATTCAACCAGCCAGACTTGGATGAACCTGCACTCAGGCATCACGTCGCTCGGTCTGAGCCTCTATCTTCTTGTGCTGCTCTGCTGTGACAGATAGTGGCACCTCGATGTGCTGATAGCACAGCAGACCAGTGGCTCACGGAGGATCTCGGGGATGATGAGGCTGTTGCACTCCAGCAGTAGAAGAGATGTGAGTCGTGGGCTGAGACACGACTTCGACTGTAGGAAGAATGAAGATAATGGAGGAGGCTCCTCTCAAAGTCGAGCTGGGAGCAGTGGCGGTGGGGGGATGGGGGGTGACCAGAAGGGAGAGTAATTGCCTCACCACACTCAAGGTGCTTGAAATGATCTGTGACCTGTTCCAAGTGTGTGCGCTTGGAGGGGAAAGGGCGAGAGACACATCGTGCAAGAAAGCCACGGAGCGAGAGAGAGAGAGAGAAACGAGTGTTGCAAATGCCCATTTCCTGCCGCTGTGGGGTCATGCTTGAGCCAGGGGGTGTGGGATGGAGTGGAAGGTGGAAATAACAGTGGGATAATCTTGTCTGAGCTCTACTGAGATAGGGCAGTGGGCTTGTTATGAGAAAATGAAAGGGGAAAGGTGGAGGAAAGGAGAGCCACGGGCCATTATGCCTCTTATCAACAGGTC
This sequence comes from Garcialebias charrua, assembly GCA_038048925.1. Classification (NCBI taxonomy): domain Eukaryota; kingdom Metazoa; phylum Chordata; class Actinopteri; order Cyprinodontiformes; family Rivulidae; genus Garcialebias; species Garcialebias charrua. The sequence continues at coordinate 23,175 of JBBPBX010008884.1, forward strand.
CTGTTGGCGCTCGTTCGGGCTCGTTCGTAACTAGTTAACAACTAGTTATGGAGTGTACCCACAGGGTCCTGTTCACGAGAAACCGGTCCTATTTTGGTGCCTGCCTCAACTAGGTACAAAGTACCAGTTCTCATGGGTCCAGTTATGACATCAGCACAGTGTGGTCACTGATTGGTCAGGGGGCGTAGTCCTAGGTCGGAGGGCGGAGATTCAGTCTTCTCCAGTAGGTGGCGGTATGCACCTGAACGTTGTTTGCAATCCGCCAAGAAGAAGAAGAAGAAGAAGAAGTCTTCCAGGAAATGCAAGCTGCCATGCTGCCAAAAATCGAGAACAACAAGTCGGAGGAGCACTTCTCTTCTGGAGTCTATAGTAGATGGTGAGTGTTTTATAACTTTAAACATATTTCCAGTGAGTCATGCAACTCTCTGAGCGTTTTTGGACTGAAAAACCACCGGAGACTTCAGCAACAGCCGAGAGGCTTTTCTGAAAAAAAAAAAAAGATGGAGGGAGGACTCGGAGCGGCCCCTTTCTCTGAAGAAAAATACATAAACAATTATTTAGCTGTCAATTATAGCATAGGTGTGTCTCAGTCTAACGTTTTCTTACTAAAAACGTGATTTAATAATCTGCTGTAAAGATAGTTTGGCGCTTGGTGCTGTTGCACGCGCGTGCGGGACGACAACAACAAGGAAGAAGGCATGCGCTCGTTTATCTTAAATTTAACAACAAAAAAGCTCCTAAAGAATTGTTTCTTAGCTGTAAATTATAGCAGAGTTGCGTGTCAGTCTATCATTTGCTTAATAAATGCACTTTAATGGTCAAATTCACCGGGGTGGTGCAGCTGTTTTTGGTTTAGTCTAAATGGAAACGGTTATATCTGTCCAAAAATGGTTTATAAATATGGGAAAAATTCGATAAATATGTCACTTTGGCCTATAAGTCCCAGGGCATGTAAATTTTGTTAAAAACAGAGACTTACAGGCAGAAATATACAGTACAGCTGTTATTATTTTCCCCCCTCTATTTGAATTTTGCATGTGTTCAATGATGAATTATTTTAAACTATTCTGGTTTCAAGTTTCAAGTTTTTTGTTTGCCATTAGAGTTATGTTGTGTGTGTGAAAAGTTAAATAACTATTTGCCGTGGGTTAGATTTAAATAACAAGTAGGTCAGTGCTTTTTATTGAGGCAAGAAGCAACTTGATGTATCCAGCATACAAAAATAGTTATAAAACTACATTTACTACCAAACTTTAGGAAGAAAATTACAGTAATTTATCACTTTACTATTAGTTGCTCTGAACTGAAATACAATGGTTCCAGCTCAGTGTTGTAGTAGTATTAAAAACATTGTAATGGCATTAAATTTATATTAATAGCTATTAGAATTAATTCAAGAAATTCTGTATATACACTATCTTAACAAATGAGGCTCACACTGTTACGTCGTCATTACTTGGCATCAATGTTAACTGTACTTTGTTTCTGTTTTTGCACTCTTTTTTTGATGCAGACAGTGTCCATGAAGAAGAAGAAGGCTCTTCAGATTCTGTTTCTGACTCTCCAAGCCTTCCCACTTCAAACCCTTCCCCGACCACTGAATCTCCAAGTACAGCTTCAAGGAATTCTACATCCACTCCGCCGGTCAACACGCAGCAGAAAGGCCCCACCCAACACCCCTTACTAGGTATGAAGCAGCACCAAACGTGTCTAACATCACGTTGATAGTAATTTTGTGTTGTGTTTACTATTTTCTTGTAAAACAACGTACATGTAGTAAAACTACATTATCAATTATTCAATTGTGTTAATGCTAAAATGTATTATTCATTTATTACTTTAACTTTCATTCATCAAGTTTATAATTCATATTATTCAGTGTGTTTTTTTTTTGTTGTTTTATGATGGCCTTGTTCTTTTTCTAAATTCACACAAACTCTTGAAAAAGAATACATGTCATTTGTTTATACCCACTTGCTTACCACCATAAAGGTGCAAGATTGCTTTATGAAGAGAATCATATTCCTGATGTTACGATCTTTTTTCAAAATTAGCAGGAACTAAAACTTCAATAACGTATTTAAAAACTGTATCATTCTGTACTTCATTGTCTAACAGCCATTTTCTTGTTTGTTCTATCTAGGTCATAGAAAGCGCAAAGCGACAACTGTAGCTGAAAGCTTTATTACAGCTCAGACTGAACAGGAGGAGAAGAACCGGGCACAGCGAGAGGAACACTTCCGGTTAACCATCGAGGAAGCCCAAAAAGCACGTGAGGCCGCTGCTGCGGAGAGTCAACGTCAAGCTGACGCAGCGAGGGAGCAGGAGCAAGCCATTCTGAGGGAGGAAATGGCTTTAAGAAGAGAGGAAGCAGCACAACGAAGGCAGGAGGCTGACCAGAGGGCTGCTTTCAATCAAGCGCTCCTTGGGGTGCTGGAAACGGTTGCCCGTTCCATGGCAAACCGATAAGTTACGAGAGATGTATATTTCTAAACCTTAAAAAAGTTTTTTCTTGTTTTGTATGCCTTAATTTCTAATAAAAACACAATTGTAAGTTGTGCTTCCATCTTATCTTCAAAAGTGAAGCGCTTACAGCATTTTTGTTGTAAGTCAATAGTGTAGGATAAGCAAAGTAACTTTGTTTTTTTTTAACCTATAACGACACTGGTGAAGATTCTATGTTATCCTTTACATGTCAAATCCAAACCAAAATGGATAAAAAAAAAAAAAAGACTTTCATTTGAAGTGAAGACATTTCGCTAATCATCTGAGGAGCAATGTCAATTTAATGAAAAATGGAGTGTGTGAATAAAGTTATAAAGCTGTGGCGTTCTGTAAGCTTGCAAAATGGAGATTGTTCGGCATGTGTCAATCTCCATAACCCAAGCTCACGGCAAAGCACAGCTTTATAACTTGAATCACACACACACACTATTTTTCATTAAATTGACAAAGGTCCTCAGATGATTAGTGACAGTTACAAATAAGGAGTAGCTTTTCTATTGTTTTGTTTTTTCTGTAATGAGTACTGGAAATTGTAGCCATAATACATTATTTCCATGTTTTGTAAATCAATCTACATAGCAGTACAGTTATAAAGGTGTAGGATTTGTGTAATCTGTTTATAATCATCCTCATTCAGGAGTTTCTCCATCATAGCATCTCAAACACCTGTGGCCTGATGTCCATCCTGTGGATCCAGCAGCTTCTGCAGCATGTTTACCCAAGGTCAAAAAATATCTCCGTGAGTTTGACTGGTAAAATGGAGCACAGCAGGATTTAAATTTAAAACACTATAGCCATGTTTTTCAAATCATGTAGTTTTTTAATGGATAGAGGATCAAATCGAAGTTAAAAAAGCCTAGCTTCCTCTTGCTAAACATCACTTCAATTGTTGAGATAATGTGCGATAGCTTAATTTAATAAGCTGCAAGGTTAAGCATAAACACTAAAAGGTTTTTCCAGAGTCCAATGTAATGTAGTTTATTAATAAGTAATGAACTATGCTATGCTATGGAAACTTCATTTAAACGTTCAAAAACTCTACTTTGCTCCAGACTGTTCAGTGTTTTGTGTGGATAAACGCAGCCTTTCCATGGTTCGGATTGCTGTTAAACGTCTGAACAGAAGTTCTCTTCGACGCCTGAAAATAACGTGTCTTCTGTGATTGAAAATCGCTTCCCTCCCAACTCTGCTCAGTTCTTCTACTCTTTGAAAAAGCAACAGGCAAAGCAGAACGTTGAAAAAAGCAACGATGTCATCCATTTTGTTGTGTGTTGTTTTCCCCAGCTCTTCTTCTTCTATTGTTAGTGGTGGTTCGTAAAGAGCTTAATGTATCACTAGCGCCACCAGCTGGTTAGAAGCGTTGATATTAATGATCCACCCACTGCAGGAGAACTACCCGCCCACTGCAGGAGAACTTCACGCCCACCAAAGGGGTCCTAATGCGCGCATGGATACAGAAATAAACCGGTCCCATAGGAACTGGCAGTGGCGGATCTACCATTAAGGCGAATGAGGCCGCTGCCTGGGGCCGCCAATGAGCATGGGCCTCCAATAAGCAGAGGCCCCAGTCGTCACCTACATCCCTAACATTGCTCCTGCTTGTTAATGTACGTTTAACATAAAAATAATTATAGTTACGATGAAAACTATCTTTAAAAACGCAACAGAAAAAACGGTTGAGTTCTGTACCCCCCTACTAAAATGGACTATTCCGTCATGCGTCATGACGTCACCCACTAATCCAGGAAGTGCTGTATGCTCGCCTGCTGTTTGAGTGAGAAGGAAGCGGGAGACAGCAGACAGAAAAGCGGAGCTGAAAAACGTAAAAAACGTATGTTTCTTCACTACCGAAAGTGACAACCTTTTTTAATGGGTCGAATTCTAAAACTTCATCAACTGCTAATGACGGTCACGAGCGGCAGCGGCCCATTTAAAAGTGTGGCGGAACCGCCGCCGGTGTTCTGTGAAGATTGCATGGGACACCGGACATCAGGATCCAGGAGGAAGTCAATGGCGCCGAGGCAGTGACTCAAGATGAAGATAAAGACGAGGATTCACAGCAAGATGATGAGGTACGAGTTTTAGAAATTATTTTGTAGGTTGGGTAAAAGAAATCCTAACAGTAATCAGCTGAGACAACCACTATTTTCACGTTTTCTTTCTGTATCAAAATATTAAAAGATATTCGACCTAAATCTTCTGACTTAAATAGGAGAGAGGGGATTATATATTTTACCTACTTTAGCTCTCTGCCCTGCTTGCTTAGTATACAGTATTATTAAATTATTCGGACTTTACATTGAATAGAATAGATCTAAAATATTCCACAGTTATCTATAAAAAAAATTCTCAACCATTTTACAAAATATTTGACTGTTAAAACTTCATCAGACTATCATTGTTTTGTTATTTGGTCCATAGTCCCTCCATTAAATACATTATAAAGCACAACTTATAGCTTTCAGAGTAATGCAAAAATGTGTTTTTTAATAATGACAGGTTTGCTTTGGACAGAAATGCCACTGTTAGTTTAAAACAACAGAATCAAAAGGCTAGGATTGCTAAATTAAAATGTTATCTAAAATGTAAAAATTGATATAAATGAAAAGTGACATTCCCTGATGCATGCTCAATAATCCAGGTGGAAAAATCTGTGACATTATTTGAGTCATTTAGTTTACAGTACGTCTTACAGTCTGTGTAAGTTTTAAGGTTTAAAAAGAAGTCAAAACTTTCAGTCTTAATTATGGAAACTTGGATAAATGAGAGCCTTCACATGTGTTAAATGTAATAATGTCTTATTTTTTCTTTTATTTCCTCCAACACTAACATTTGTTGTTTTTTCAGATGCAGTCTTTAAACATGCATCATTAAAGACCAGAAACAAGACAGAAGACAACTTTCATAGAAGTCCAGCTGAATAATCAAGGTAATTCATGATCACTTAATGCTGTAAAAAGTGTCTCATGCCTGGACATCTTGCTGTTCATATCGAGCCAGTGTGTGAATTCATCTCAAAGTACCACATCTCAACTACACACACTCACTTTTTCACATTGATCTAACAACTGTTCCCTGTTACAGAATATGTAATATAACGTTAAAAGAATTAAAGTTGTGAAAATCTTATAATTTAGGAAAATATATTTCTACTGTATTGCTCACATCTACCCTCTCTATTTGTTTGTGTTTATTTAGTGTTGTTGAATTTTGGTGTAAGACTTGATTTAGAGCCTTTTATTGCAATAATAAAACATCCATCCATCCATTTTCTTCCGCTTATCCGGGGTCGGGTCGCGGGGGTAGCAGCCTAAGTAGGGAGGCCCAGACTTCCCTCTCCCCAGCCACTTGGAGCAGCTCCTCTGGGGGAATCCCAAGGCGTTCCCAGGCCAGCCGAGAAACATAGTCCCTCCAGCGTGTCCTGGGTCTTCCTCTGGGTCTCCTCCCGGTGGGACATGCCCGGAACACCTCACCAGGGAGGCGTCCAGGAGGCATCCTAACCAGATGCCCGAGCCACCTCAACTGGCTCCTCTCGATGTGGAGAAGCAGCGGCTCTACTCCGAGTCCCTCCCGGATGACTGAGCTTCTCACCCTATCTCTAAGGGAGAGTCCAGACACCCTGCGGAGAAAACTCATTTCAGCCGCTTGTATCCGAGATCTTGTTCTTTCGGTCACAACCCAAAGCTCATGACCATAGATGAGGGTGGGAACGTAGATCGATCGGTAAATTGAGAGCTTTGCCTTTTGACTCAGCTCTCTCTTCACCACGACAGACCGGTACAGCGCCCGCTTCACTGCGGACGCTGCACCTATCCGCCTATCGATCTCACGCTCCAGTTTTCCCTCATTCGTGAACAAGACCCCGAGATAATAATAAAACATGTTTTGCAAAAAGACTTTAAAGGATAGTTGTACCTTATTAAAGTAGAGAAAAAAAACTGTTGTTTTTATATTCTAGTTCCCAGTATTAGACTATGAACATGAAAATCTTTGACCTTCAGGGCAGGGCCTAATGATACATTTAGGCTGACTTGGGGGAGGGCCCCTTTACAAAGGTTTGCCTGGGGCCCCAAAATGTCTAAGTCCGCCACTGGGAACTGGCCCAAACTAGCCACAATGGGACCTTACAGGAACCAGACCTGTTGATAAGAGGCTTTAGAGACACCTCAGCTACACGTAATAGGAGCAGAGAGGGAACAAGGAGCTCAGAGGAGCTGAGGCGAAAGATGAAGCAGAGGTGATACGTTGTCGGAGCAAAATGAATGAGAGTACATGTATAAAAACAAAGTTGCACGTACAGTATGACCTCAAATACGAGATTTGCACCTGGACGTCAAGTGTGCAGTACGGTGGTTGTTGTTTATTATCAGAGAACAAGAGAACACAATGTAACAAATCCTTTGAAAGACATTTCATGCAAATAATTTATTTTATTTTCTTATTATTAACTTTCATTTAACCAGGTAAATCCCATTGAGAGCACATATCTCCTTTGCAAGAGAGTCATGGGCCTGAAGCAGCCTAACATGCAGGTTTTTGGTCTGTGGGAGGAAACCGAGGCGGCTGTGGCTGAGGGGTTAGGGTTCGATTCCACCAGCAGTTACATGCACTGTCCCTGGGCAAGACACTGAACCCCTCATTGCCTCTGATGTGTGTCCCATCAGTGCATGATTATTCTCTTTAGAAGGATTTGTTCAACTAGCTTTATAGAGATATAGTAGAGTGCTGTATGAATGGGTAAATGAGGCACAGATTGTAGTGTAAAGCACTTTGAGTGTCTTGATTAGGTAGAAATGCGCTATACAAGTGCAATCCAGAAACCGGAGTGCCCAGAGAGAAACCTACATAAGCACAAGAAGAACATGCAAACTCCACACAGAAAGACCCCAGGTCCAACCAGGGATTGAACCCAGGACCTTCTTTCTGTGAGGCAACAGCGCTAATCAGCAGTGGTGGGCAAATGAACGCTAGGTAGCGCTAAAGCGCTAATCCGCTTACAGTGGACCTAAACTTTTTGTCAGCGTTTTTGTGAATTGACTAACTTTTATAATTCATAAGCGGATTTGTGCTATTTTTATTTAAAATGCAGTACCGCTAATAACTAATTATCTATCAGTAAAAACCAATAAACTTATTTACAAGCTCTTATGCTGCTTGTTTTACCTTTTTCCCCACCGTAAACAGCAGAGAGGAGGAAGGGTGTGAGGGGGAGGGGGGCAGAGCTGAGAACAGACTCGGATCTACCATGTAGGTAAATGCCTGGGGGTCCCATTTCAGCAGTGGCCCCGGCCCCGCCTCGCCCCGTGCAGTCACCTACATCACTAACATTGATCCTGCTTGTTAATGTACATTTAACATAAAAATAATTATAGTTACGATGAAAACGATCATTAAATACGCAATTAAAAAAACGGTCGATTTCTTTATCCCCCTACTAAAAATGGACTATTCCATCTTGACATCTTCCGGGTCAGACGTGAACTCGGGGGCTAGTTCTGTGGCTACTGTTTGTGCTAGGTACTTGGATAAATCCGTAGAGAACCCCGCTGTTTCAAGCCAAATTAACGTGGCCGGATGATTTTATTGAGGGTTTTGTGTCGACCATTTGACGGTGAGTCGTTATTTTTATGTATTTTAGTTACTTTTCATTAAATCTGTTGACTACCTATAGACGCTAACTCTGTGTCTGCCGGTAGTGCTGGGTTACTAATGGATAAATCCGTAGAGAACCCCGCTGTTTCAAGCCAAATTAACGTGGCCGGATGATTTTATTGTGCGTTTTGTGTCGACCATTCGACGGCGAGTCGTTAGTTTCATGTATTTGGGTTACTATGTATAAATGCGGTGGCGACACACCCGTGTATTTGAGATTTAAACGTGGTTTTAGGGATTAAAAGATCATTCTATTTTTTGTTAATTTCGTGGCCGAATAGAATATATGTACGTAAAGTATTAAATAAATCCTTTGATTTTTGTAATTTCATCCTTTTAGGATCATTTTTGTTACTTTTCAGTTGGCAGTGTAGTGCAAATATTGATAACGCTGCCGGCTATATATAAATATATATATATATATATAATATAGAAATATATAAATAGCGGATTAGATTAGCTTCCCCTAATTTTCATAAGACATTTGTGCTTTTGAAATTGTGGACCTAAAAAAATTAATAAGCGTTTTAGAAATTGTGGAACTAATTTTTTAATTAGCGGTGCCCAGCTTCGCTAACCACTGAGCCGTCGTGCTGCCGAATAAGATAAGATAGAACTTTACTGATCCCACATGAAATTGTTGATCAGATTTTGTTTCCTTCATTTTTACCACAACAAAACAGCATACTGTACAACCTACAGTATATCTGCACCTTATTTAAACAAACTTAAATCTAAATGCACTGAGTGGAGCAGAACATCAGATCAGGAGTACTATTGAAGTGAGGGTGTTGAACAGTTTTAGTCACAGTTTATAGTTTTTCAATAAATCCTTTAATAAAACATGTGAATGAGAGCTAAAACAAATATTAGGACTCACCAAATGATTTAAAGATGATATTGGCGTGATGTCATCTGTTATGGAAACATTTTAACATGCTTATGTACCGGTAATAAATAAAGATCAATAAAAAATGAAGTACTGTACTTTGAACCAGTTCATTTTCAGTTATGTAATTTATGCTTTGAACAATTTCTTGTGAGCTTACACAAAACATTACTCGGCTGAGAAGTGGTCTAACTGCATCCCTGTTGGAGGCTTCTGCACTGGTTTTGCTTACATCGATAATAAAACAGATCCAGTCAGGACCGACAAAAGCTTCCTATCGTTAACCCAAAAAAAGCTGCTTCTAAATGCTACAACTATTATTAATGTGCATGCGTCGTTTCTCCTGTTTTATAATAACGATTCAGTGGAATGACAGATGGGAATGCATTAACAGGTTAAATAGCATCACTGACTCATTCCATCAAGTTGTTAATCACTTTTATTCACAGTGATGATTTGGTGAAAGTTGAAGTCTCGCATGCAATCCTGACAAAGACAAGGAGACTCACTGTTGTCAGATGTTTCCCAATAATTCCTTATTTATGGCGCTCACTGTTTTCCAGTTTACAGCTGCTAAATTTGAGGTTGATTTTAAGCGGGGAGTCAACAAATAGATTTAACGTGTTAAACCATCTGCAACCATCTCATCCCTAACCACAGGAAGCACTGAAGGTTCTCCTGCAAAGAATGCAGTCTAAATGTTTTTGACACCAGCACAAGCAGAAGAAGCAGACGAGGAATAAATAAGGATTTTTTTTTTATCAAGAAAGAAAAAAAAATACACTACTCTTTACTGTAACACGCTTTTACCTATTACAGGTAGTCCTCGACTTACGGCGGTCTCGAGTTACGACGTTTCGTGGTTACGACACGCATCTCCATAAAACGTTTTTTTTTTGGGGGAAAAATTTATTTTGAAAAGCCGAGTTCCGGTTGACGGCAGAAACATAGGAGCTTATCGGAAGCAGTGGAAAAATACAGGGGCAGACCTTAGTAAACTCTGGACCCAGGTTGACGGTGGTTTTACGTCGGAATATGGCAGTTGGACCAAGCTGGTCCAACTGGTTTGGCCGGACCGTGTCCGATCAGAGGTTGCTGCCGTCGGACACGTGAGCTAGAACGCTCTGTGAACTCTCTGGAAGTTTCAGAGCTCCAGACAGCAGGAGGCCGGCTTTGGATGGAGCGAGTCCAATCAGAGGTTGCTGCAGTCTGATACATGAGCTGGGAGCTGAACGGCGGTTTTACGTCGTAAACGCAATAGAGAATACGCAGAATGGACGGATGGACGGAAGAAAACGGCTTCACCAGTTTGCCAGTATGAAATTAACTATTTTTTCCCTTCATTATGGTAAATGGTAAATGGAGCTTATTTATAGCGCTTTCCAGCACCCATATGAGGGGCCCCAAAGCGCTTATGGCTCCCAAATGTATGTGTGTTTTGATAATTATATAGGGTACTGTGTTAGGATAGGCTAAGTGCTTGGTAAAATACAGTACTGTACGTATATCAAAGTCAAAGTCAAAGTCAACTTTATTGTCAGAACTGCAATATGTACAGGACTTATGCCTGTTACCCACTGCACAACTCGAAACGCGCCTGCCGCCCCCTTTTGGCCGCTGGTCACGGTCCCACTGGCCACTGAAGACCGTCTGATAACGCCCACTAGGGGGTAGCAGAGGGAGGGGTCTCTAGCTTGTTTTCCGGGTTCAGTTGTTGTGTTAACTGCACTTCCGACGGTCTTTGATGAGATAAAACGTTTTTTTTATGTTTGGGGTGATCTACACTGGAGAGAACAGCAGCCTGTCAGCAGCAACTGTAAAAATGCCACGTTTATTACCGGAGTTTGGGTCCAATTCATGGAGGGTCGATCCGGTGAGTTTAAAAAGTAAAAAAAAAAGTCCCGTTGTGGTTGTGTAATCAGATAGCAGAGGCTCTCCCGACTGTTTTCTGGACGCGTCGAGAAGCCAGAGATGGAATTTTATGGCGTTGGCAGTTCGACGCCGACGCGCGCGTGCGTGTGCAGGCTGCGGCCGCGCCGCTTCGATCAATGGAATCGCGCCGCTTCCTTGTTCGCCGTGACTCGACGCGTCTCCTCAATAGACTTTGAATGTAAACCGGCCGCTTCAGCCGCCCGAAACTGGGGGCAGTGGGTACCAGGCAATACACAGGATTGAAATTGCGTTTCTCTCAGTCCCTCGGTGCAACAGTAACCATCTAAACACTAAACATTTAATAAACATAAGCACAAAATGAAATAATAAAAGTGTAATACTGTCCTGAGTTTTTTCATAGTAGTATAAAAAGTATAAAAAGTATATCTATAAAATAAACTGAAGGTTCTAGCATTGACATTTGCAAAGAGTGGCACAGCAGCATATGAGTTAATGTACACAGTATATGTATGAGGTAGTTGATGTTGGTATAGAGGCAAAGTGGCATATGCAGTAAGGCACATAAGGCACATTTGGCATCCTTAGATAAGGCTAATCAGAGAATACTGTATATGTATCAGCAGTAGTGTAGATATAAAAGTAGTGTAAATGTAAACAGTAGTAATAAATGTAAAACAGTAGTAATAAATGTAAACCGTATTAATAAATGTAAACAGTGAATGTAAACAGTAGTATGACTATAGGCAGTAATGTAATACAAACATTAGTATATGGTTCAGTATGTACATATGTTCTGACTTACGTCGAAATTTGGGTTACGACGCCGCTTAGGAACGGAACTCCGTTGTAAGTCGAGGACTACCTGTATTTTATTTCCTGGACGCCTATTTTCTTTCCCTTTTCTTCCTGTTCTCAGGTAGCCACTTATGACACCAAGTATCTAATCAGAAGGCATTTACCGCCCTATATATTATATATTTTTTTAATACTTCCCTCCCTCCTTAATGTTCCTCCAATTCACTTTCATTATCGCCCAATACGTCTGAGCTCCTTTGCCCATCTCCACAGCATTAACTGGGCTAATTAATGAGGCAAAAGGTTGAGTGCTGCTCAGCTGAAACAACTCCTCCTTTGTCTTTTGCACACACGGACAACGACTTGATGAGAAAAGGAACGATTGCAGGAAAAGGCATGAAAGTAAAATGAAGGATGCATTTATTACTACAGCAGCAAGAGTACAAAATGAGTTAACGACCTTTTGGCTTTAATCACTGCCATAATGTTTGTGGTTAACTGAAGCTTTTGTCTGTGACTTCTGTTGTTCAAAATGTAGTTTGAGAAGATCACAGCTACACACGGTGGGTCCATGCAATTAAAAAATTTAAACAAGAGCAAGTTTTAGATGGACAAAGAAGTAAAAAACAACCAAGAGAAAACTGAAGATATAGTGAAAGACCAGGTGAAAAACAGGGATGGTGAAGCTGCAGGAGGGGAAAAAGCAAGACTCTTATTAAGAGGCTGTGCAGAGGAAAATGTCACCTTATTATCAGAACAAAAAGGCTGGCCTCACTTTCTCCCTGTTATCAGAGAATTATGATACTCAAAGCATTTTCTCCAAAAACGTGTGGGTCGGTCAGCATGGGGGCATTACAAAGACAAAAATAATTTCTTCTTGTATGGAGTCCTTCCTATTTCATATAACTGGTTGGTTTCATATTTTACCATATAATATACAAAAGAATGTGTGTACAATTACCGGTATTAGATTTATTTGTCAGTGCACTTTATATAAATATGTCAAGTGTGATAAAGTGATCCAAATGAGTGATATTTTTACATCCGTCTTAGTATAAAAAGAATAGATTTGTTGCCTTTTTTCCCCCTTTTATAGATGGCCTCCCTTCGCACCTTACAGCCATCCTCTTCACACCATTGTGATTTTTTAAAAATAGGATAGAAAGAAAGGAAAGACGGAAAGTAAGACTACAAAATATAATAAATATACACAAAGAGAGCACAAGGCAAATACACCCGACTGCTGTCTGTAAACCTGCAAAGAACATGACAGAACACAGCAACAAAATACATATGTATAAAAGACTTAGAATATTCATGGCTTTGCAGTAGATTTCTATAAATATATATACCTATACCTACATATATATATATATAATACATACATACATATACATGCATATGTATTCACATACACGTCTACATACGATACCTGCATGTGCATCCCTGCATCTATTTGTGTGTGGTTGTGAGCATGCATAAGTGTATAAGGCTTCTCTAATAGAACATTCAATAGTGACCGTGAAGCATCAGAGATCCGACCCCCAAGACCCGAGGCAGACAAAGGGGAGACCAGAGCCCAAGACCCCAAGAGGGACCCCGAGCGCGGAGCCCCCAGGGCCACCCAAACAGGACGAACCACTCACCCACCCCCCAGATCCGACCATAGGGGAGAACCGGAAGAGCCCAATCAGCGACTACACACAATTGTTGCTAATGCTAATCAAACTGAAATATTACCCCTCTATGAAATGGTTCCTCTATTGTATAGTGATAGTTAATAGAAAAGAGCCTAAAAAAGATAATTTCATAAATTAATTTAAAAAATGACATTTGAGGCCTGAGTGTCATTTTGTGTGGAACTGGAAGTCTGTCATTGAAAGTGAAAGAGAAAATAGTTTGAGGAAACATTAAAATACTCTAATTTAGAGAGTTTTTATTTTATTTTATTTTTTACCTATTGCTGTTTAAAATTATTTAATACTTTGGAAACTGCTTTGAAGACAATATGTCAACCAGAGAAAAAAGCTGTGGGGATACTTCAGAATAAACAACTGGCAGGGATGAAGGATGATCCCTTTTTTTCTGTGTGCATTTTCTTCTAAATTATTTTCATTTTTCATCTAAAAGAGAAAAAACACACTAATTTTAAGTGTTAATTGAATGCAGAAACACAAACCGAATGTAATTTTCAAACCGTTTTTGTGCTTAACTAAAGGGTCATTAACTGCTTTTGCTATCTCGGATCCTCCGGGTGGAACAGACATCTATTATCAAACAATTTCCTTATTTCGGATCTGAAAAATATTAAACATGTTGCGCTCCATCTTATATTCAAGATCTTATTGTTGCATATTTTCCCAAATGCAGGTTTACGGTACTTGCGGTTCCCAAAAGCAGAATGGGAGGAAGATCTTTCAGTTGTCAGGCTCCTCTCTTGTGGAATCGACTTCCAGTTTCTGTCCGTGAGGCTGACACATTGTCCAGTTTTGACTGGGCTTAAAACTTTCCTTTTTGATGAAGCCTATAGGGTTGGCTATGCTGCTATAGGCTTAAATCTAGCTTTAGACTCCTGGAGGACATATATGGATGTTTCTGTTCAGTGCCCTGAGACGACTTCTGTTGTGACTTGGTGCTATATTAAAGGGGACCACAGATGCAAAATTCACTTTTTAATGTTTTTTTTTATTCTACTTTGGGTATTTACTTCTTTAAAAAACAGTCCTAGGGCCAAAGAAATGCACCCAGTGGTATATTTACTCTAAGTAGATTTATTTTTCAGGGATATAAATGTCTCGTTTTCAAATCCTGCGGTTTGTGACGTCACAAGCCGCAGCCACAACCCACCCCAAACCTGAGTCCAGCCCCTCACCTAGCAACCCCTGGTTAGGCTCAACCAGAGCCATATAAAGTGAGAGTTCCGACACTCTTTGATCTCACCGACAGGCGGTCAATCGTTCCAAACAACGGCTATGGAAACCTTGTGGAGCTGCGCCCTCTGGTGGCGACGGAGCACTACTGCAGGCAGCTTCAGACTAACCAGAGCCATGGAACAAATCGCCCCCTCCATGACCCACGTGACTTCCGCATTCCATTCTTACAACGGGAATCTATGGAAGTGTCGGAACTCTCTCTATATATGGCTCTGGGCTCAACCCACTTCAGTATAAAAGACGTGACGGTTGTTTTTCATGATTTCATCTCATCTTTTGTTTAAATGTTCTTAATTTCATGTGTACAGCACTTTGTTGCAGCTGTGGTTGTTTTAAATGGCTTTATAAATAAAGTATAATTGTTATTTTTACGTTTTAGTTCAATTTTTAGCGTATTAGCGATCGCTCCCAACGAGCAGCCGGCAGACGTAAAACGAGCAGACCGCCGGCGAAGGGACCATCTGCGGGCGGGAGCTGCTGGGAACTGCTGGCTTTTGAGGACCGTGAGTCCGGTCAGAGGTTGCCTCATACGGATAAATTGACTGGAAACACTCGGTGAACTTTGTGTATGTGTCTGGACTGGAGCAGCGATCGCTCCCAAAGCGCCGCATGCAACGAGCGGAGCTAAGCGTGCGGTGTGCCGGAGGAGGAAGAGCTATCATTAGCCTCGGATTCGGGTGGGCTAATGCTAAAAGGAGCAGCTAATGGCAGCGCGTGCAGATGGCTTTCGGTAAGTTATCTTAAGCTAGCACTAACAGTAAGTCAAATGAGTAATAAAAAAAGAGCTAATTTTAAAACAACAACAGATTAGAGATACTGGCTGTTACAGAGGGCGGAGTTAATGTAAACAGATTTTTGAAGGGCGTGGCCTTCAGAGCTCATTATCATAAACAGCCTGTTCAGAATGGAAATGAGAAAAGGCTGAACTAAAAAGGGGATATTTTATTATCTAAGAGATATTTTGCGCATTAACCCTCCTGTTATGTTCGTTTCTGAGGTACAGCAATAATGTTCGTGGGTCAATTTGACCCGGGGAGTGTTTAATCATGTAATAGTGTCAGAAACCCAAAAAATCCTCCAAAACCTTTTTGTATCTGATTATTAACTCCAATACTAACCATGTCAGTCAATATTTGTGCAATGATGTTTTTTTTATTTCTCATAAATAAAGGATAATGACGACTAACTCATTTGGACATAAACAATGTGATTTACATTTTTTATGTTTGCTGAAAAAACCTACACACAAAAAAACAATAATTATCCTTGAAATTGATTTTTGTAAAAAAAATTATGTTACATTTTATTTTATTTTTTTCAAAGGGTGATCTTTATAATTGAACTTGAAACACATTTACTGTTCTGGGTCAAATTGACCCGCTCATTAAAATCAAGACAAATGAGTCATGAAGATTTGTGTGGGTGGAGTTTTCCCACGGGAACAGAAAAGGTTCCCGTCAAAAGTTGTATAAACACCTGCTTTCTCACAGTTTCCTTGTGAAGTAAAGAGAATAGTGAGAAAGTGGGTTTATGTGCATGCATGTGTGCATGTGTGTGTGTATGTGTGTGTGTGCGTGTGTGTGTGTGTGTGTGTGTGTGTGCGTGCGTGCGTGTGTGTGTGCGTGTGTGTGTGTGTGCGTGCGTGTGTGTGTGTGTGTGTGCGTGTGTGTGTGGTGTGTGTGTGCGTGCGTGCGTGCGTGCGTGCGTGCGTGCGTGTGTGTGTGTGCGCGCGTGTGTGTGTGTGTGTGTAGTGAAATATGTCTCATAGTTTCAAGGAAACAAATAGAATTGGAAATGTTTTTCCCCTTTTTACCATTCATTTTGACTGCCGGGTCAAATTGACCCGAACAGTATCGATGTAACAAGTAGACGCAGAGAGTGGTACAAATGTGTAAAGTGAATCATTTTCAATTTATATGTTGATTGGAACTATTAAGACAAATAGAAAAAGTTTCATGCAGAAAAAATATTTTTAACTATTTTTAAAAAAAATGTAAACTTTAAAACGGGTCAATTTGACCCGTAACATAACAGGAGGGTTAAATTGAATGAACATGGTCTGGATAGCCCACAGACATACCATAATTTTTTTAAAGCAATATGTGGTCTCCTTTAATAAACTGAACTGAATTGAATCAGTTTCATTTCAGGCAAAAACGAAAGCTGCAAATGCAAGAACATGAACACTATCAGCTACAGATCTCAACCGTTAGTTGATCTTTAACTCTATTTAATCTTCTTTTTCTGATGTTTCCCATCCTGATCTCAATTAGACTAAATTAAAAGTATTTTAGCACTTGCATGTCCCTGCTTTCTCTCAAAACTCTATTTCTACTGAGTTCAAATGCGTACACAGGCTTGCACAGACTCCAAGGCTGAACTCGTATTTGAGTGGTTGAAGCAGACATACAACAGGCTGTGAAAAATTATTTTTGTGTATTAAACCACCACAGCAGCTGAGCCCAGATATTGCTGTGCTTTTGTGTGTTTGCCTGCAGTAGATCCATGTGCAGTATATAAAAGCTATATTAGATCTGAGACCTGTAAACAATATAGCAGGTACTCTATTCACACCATTTGAGGTGTTGAATGTATGTTTTTTTAGGTCACTGTAAAAAAAAAACAACTTTGATTGATTGTGTTTTAATTTAAACATGTGTGCTGAAATAATTTAATCATCTTGATAAATGTGTCTGAGATTATAGTCGTTTTCCAATTTTTATTTTTTTATTTTGGTCTCAGCTTAAACAAGCTTTTAGCTGGTCAATCTGGTCAGAATTAGTCCAGGCTAACAGATGCCTACAACAGGTAAGGTATTTACTGTTTATAACCTTTCCACAGAACCCCACTTCAGAAGATGAACTAAACCTCAGTTAGAAAGCCTGAGTTTGTTTGTGGCACCTCGGACTGATGAAGTCCTCTGGATGAAGGACGAAACGTCTCAACAACAAAAATGTAACAGTCCAGATGACCCGACTGAACATTGTTGGATTTTTTCTACCTGGATTGCATGAACTTTGATAAACCTCAATTACATTTTTTAAACAGCTCATACATAAACGACAAAGAAATAGCCTTAAAACAAAGTACAGTATATGAGTTTTAAATTTTTGTTTACTTCGTCATCCCCCAAGTGCACCGTGAATGGCAGTCTCCTCAATGATGAACATATTTCTCCCCCTAATTCTTTAGAATTATTTAAAAGCTTTATTAATAATTTAATGACTTCATAGCCAAAACAGATTCTACTTCAGTCTCTCTTTGTTAGTCAGTATAACAGATGAACAACACTCTTGAGTCATTTCCTCCCAACATCTTTCCTCCTTAACTGCTCACTCGCTCACTCGTTTGGTTGATCTCTGCCGCTCTCTTTCTTGTTTACACACACACACACACAAAGTCAAAATGCATATGGATGCTGCTGGTGTTGCTGTGGGAGCTGAGCCCGGGGAAGGTTATTGATGTTTGCTCTCACAAAGCCAAGGTCTAGGCCATGAATCGCAAACTCCAGCCCCCACTGGTCTCAGACATTAGCAGCCTCCGATAAGACATGAAGGATTGCCTGCATTATAGGAAAACAGCCTCACTGCATCACGTTCTACCAGCCCGCCTTGCCTATACCCTTTACCGCACACAAACTTATGCACAATGTTTCCACAGGATTTGTCATGCATGAAGTAAATGTTTGTGTTGCCATCATGAAATAATTCATGTGATGTAACTGAGGAAGAGACAGCAGAGTTTGAAGATCTGAGATCAGACGGAAGAAATAAGGCTGCAATAAGATCTTCA
>JBBPBX010008884.1:49788-61382 GCA_038048925.1 Garcialebias charrua
ACACACACACACACACACACACACACACACACACACACACTGCTTGCTCTAAAAAGTCATTTAATTAGGACCTCTTTTCAATCTGGAACGGCAGCGATCCCTCTGACCCATCCATTACAATAACTCCCCACCTCCCCCTCATCACTACTCCTACTGATCCACAAAGTTTCCCTGCTTCTCCCTGCACTTTTGACATCATGTCCCCTCATCTGTGTTTACAGAAGAGAGAAAAGAGAACACAGAGACAAAAGCCTTCCTTTCCAAGGGTGCACTCCCCCAACTCATTGTAAGGAGCTGAACATTTTGACACTTCCATGCTGGAAGCTTGGGATTGAAATGACATTCTGCACTTGGCTTTTAAGGCTCGGATATAGTCGCGCTTTGGTCCGCAAGCTGGAGCGCGCGTGCTGCGCGCGCACTGTGCCGTGCGGCTTCATGCGTTTATAGTGTAGCACGGCAGCGCATGGCAAAGTGCTGTTCTTTTACTGACCAGCAGGTGGCAGTACTCTCTAAAACCTGTGCATATGTTGCAAGAAAGGGTGTAGAAGAAGAAATCTACCGTAGAAGAAGAACTGTTTGAAATCACACAACAAAACAAATGGCTTTCTGCTCGCTCGGGGAATTTAATACTTTGTATCACATAAAAAACATTCCTCCATGCGTCGCGACGCCGTTTCCACGACCACAGCGGCGCAGACAGCTGCAGGCTCTGGCGTGAAGGCTGTCGGTGAGGTCCCTACCCGACCTGTCAATCAATTTGGTGCGCGCGCTAGGCTTGCGGAGCTTCAAAATCTGGGAGGTGCACGACCACGCGCGAAACCAACGCGCTGGCCAAAGCGCGGGGGCGGGGACTATGCGATTGCGTCACTTTTCGCGCGCGCACCCTCGCGCCCTATGCGACGCGTCAACTATATCCTAAGCTTCAGCTTTTACAAAGAATGTGATTTAAAAGCTACTGTCAGTGGAATTAAAAATATTGCAGGGTCTAATGAGAACTATGGAGTCAAACCTGCTTCTTTGTTTGAAGGTTTGTGGCATTAATACACGTTAGATTTACAGCAGAAAAGGTTTAGAATGATTATCAACTGGAAAAAATGACAACTTTAGCACAAGATGGGTCTAGTTTTCAGGTCTCACTGTTGGAGTAACTTAAAAAATATTGTTTTAAGGTCCACTGAGGAAAGTTAAAGGGATTGTGACATGATGTTGGAAATTTGCATATTTGTCAGAACATATATATCTTATATCATTGAGCTCTGTTCGTTTTTGCAAAATAAATTATAAATATATTACAATTTTATTCCAAGTTATGGTAGTTTTTTCTCTGGGATACGCCCCTAAAAATCCGCGCATTTCCACAAAACGTCATCAGTGACGTGCAAACAGGCAGAAGGCACGCTCCAACGCGCATTTAAATAATAATGGCGGAGCATGTCCGATCGCGTCTGAGATATATCATTTTAAGACACTAAATCATCCAAAACTCTCATTAATAAACCCTCCCCGAATAAAAAGAAACTACAGATGTTACCTGATCGCGCAGACATAATTTAAAAATACATACATAGCAACGTGTTTGCTCGGGTATCTCGGCTAATATTTGTTAGCTGCTATGTCGGCTTATTCCCGGTTGCGTCTGAGATATATAATTTTAAGACAGTAAATCATCCAAAACTCTCATTAATAAACCCTCCCCGAATAAAAAGAAACTACAGATGTTACCTGATCGCGCAGACATAATTTAAAAATACATACATAGCAACGTGGCCTGTATCTCGGCTATTGTGTTAGCTATCTCGGCTTATTCCCGGTGGCGTCTGAGATATATAATTTTAAGACAGTAAATCTTCCAAAACTCTCATTAATAAACCCTCCCTGAATAAAAAAAACTTAGTGATGTTACTTGATCGCGCAGACATAATTTAAAAATACATTATTAGAAAAGTGTGTGTGCTACTGATTCGGCTAGCTTGTTAGCAGCGAACAAAAATAATCTGCCGTGATAATTGGCTTTATACACTCACAGTGTATAAAGTAAAACAACATGAACTCACGTAAAATAAATAGTTTATAATCTAAAACACTACACACCTCCGATTATGTTTACACAAAGACTTACTCATCTCCTGGACAGTCTTCCGATGGTCCCTGCGTTGTTTTGACGTGGTAGCTGTGGGACTTTCTTCTGTAGATTTTCTTTTAAAAATAGTAGGAATAGCATCCGGTTTTAAAAGTCTTCTGAATCTTACTGGTAATCCTAAAGATTCTTTTATACCAGGTGCTGAAAACAATCGGCAGTGAAATGGTCGCTGCAGACATACGACTCCTGGAACCCACCGGTCCTTGTCTGGTCCATTCTTGACAAAGTTTGTCATCTTTTGGAAATTTGTGAAGGCTCACTTGTTCACTGCTGATATTAGAACACACAAATGCGCTACAACGTGACGGCATTTTTCAAGTTACACAAATAAAAGAGGCGATCCTTCAGGAAATGAATGTATGGCAAGCAGTTAACACACTTAACAAACGGGCAAGGCTCTGCCTTCTGCCCGTTGTCACGTCACACTGATGTGTCACGTCACACTGATGACGTATTGCGGGAATGCGCGGAATTTTAGGGGCGTATCCCAGCAAGTACCAGAGAAAAAATTAGCATAATTTAGAATAAAAATTTAATATATTTATAATTTATTATGCAAAAACGACCAGAGCTCAATGATATAAGATATATATGTTCTGACAAATATTCAAATTTACAAAATCATGTCACAATACATTTAAGTTGATTTATAAACATCACTCCATGAAAAAAAAAGCAATGTGTAACAAAAAAAAAACCTTTAAAAATCAGTTGTATGTATATCCATAGATTTTTTTCTGCGTAGGTTTTTCCGTGACCCCCCCAAAAAAAAAAAGGAAAAGTGAATTATCCTCACTGATCCCTTATCTTTGAGATATAAAGAACATCTTTGCACTAAATATTGATTGAAATGGTTAATGTTGAGTTAATAATCAGATTCAAAAATGTTTTGGGGATTTTATGTTTTGGTTTCTGACACTATTGCACGGTTAACCATTCCCCGGGTTAAATTGATCTAGGAACATCATGGTTGTCCCTCAGAAGCGAACACAAAAAGATCAGTCTTTTTTTCTACACAAATCATGGTTGTGTGTTGACAGGATAATAATAATAAAAATTGTTTAGCCCATGATCTGTAGTTTGCATAACAAAACTCAATTACTTGACTCTTTTTGATCCAAATAAATAGCTACTTTAATCCGGGGTCTCCCCAGATGATGGAGCTCCGTAGTTTATTTTGAAGACTGAGTTTGGCCACTCTATGAAGGAATCACATTTCAGCTGCTTGTATCCAGGATCTTATTCTTGGAGAACAGTCATTCCTCACTTTATCTTGGTTCAGTTTTGCAGCTTTTCTACATCTAGGGATGGGAATCGAGAACCGGTTCTTTTAAAGAACCGGTTCTTTAGAGTTCAATTCCCTGGAATTGTAGGCTGCTTGTCTTAACGATTCTGTTTATCGGTTCTCTGACTCGTTCTACTGACTCGTCGTGGTGACGCATTTACGTGATGACATCACAGACATGCGCCGTATTTGGTGTTCAACATGGCGTCGAGGAAAAAGCGAAGACGAAACCAGGTCTACTTGCAACACATGCAAAGCGTCGATTACAATAAAGGGCGGAAATACTTCTAACATGCAGAGAGAAGCATTTGGCCACTCAGTATGAGGTGAGTTTGCATATGTTGCAGGGGTTTCAGAGACATTGAGACGTTTATTTTCTAAACACAACGTCCCAGTGGCTTTTAAACCTCAAAATACATTACGGCAAAAACTGGTTCATCCCAAAGATCCAGTCCCCCGGCAAAAACAGAGTAACATTGTGTATGCTGTTCAGTGTCAGGAGGGCTGTGATCAGTCTTATATCGGGGAAACTAAACAGCCACTGGCCAAAAGGATGGCCCAGCACAGAAGATCAACATCATCAGGTCAGGACTCTGCAGTCTACACTCATCTCCAGGCCAGCGGTCACTCTTTCAGGGATGAAGATGTTCACATCCTTGATAGAGAGGAACGATGGTTTGAGAGAGGAGTAAAGGAGGCCATCTTTGTGAAAAGAAACCGCCCATCATTAAACAGGGGTGGAGGCCTCCGGGTTCAACTGTCCCCCTCCTACAATGCTGTGATTGCTGGTATCACTCAGCCCTCTGTGAATAGCAAACAACCATCAGGGTGCTAACGATCCTTTGTTAGGCTGATGGTCCTCCTTGATCATGTGAGCAGCTGGTTTCGGCTGTCATCAGCCAACTGGTTGTGTAACACTGTGAGAGGGTGCTATTTATAAGACTGAGCTGAACCCAGCACCTCAGACTGAGGAAGTCTTTCGGACGAAAGACGAAACGTTTCTACAATTTTTTGCTTTTTTTTTTGTTTTTTTGAATGTCCAGAGGACCAGACTTAGCTTTTTTAGATAACTATGTAAGTTTTGTTTTTCTTAATGAAAGATGATAGATTGCATGGATTATTACACTATTTATTTGAAAATGAAAACTTGTGAATTACAAGTTGTGGTTATGTCAATAATTTCAGATGCCTCCTGGAAGAGACTGAAATCCAACTGTATAGAAGCCTATCACCCATTCCAACCAAGGACTACCCCTTAATATTGTTAATTAGGAATTGTTTTTTCACAAAAGTTCTATTTTGTTCTGGTGAAAGAGCATTAAATACTTCATGCACACAAATGGTGTACTATATTTTTTTGCCTAACCCAATGAGAATTGATGACAGAATTGATAAGGAATTTAATCGATAAATTATATTGATAAAGAAATTGGTATTGATAATTTCTTAACAATTCCCATCCCTATCTACATCACAGATTTTTATTTATTCATGTATATATACACAGACATATGCTGACTCCAAACAGTCTTTATTTTAAAGCTTATTGAACATCCAATAATTCTCACTCGGGTCCCCTGGACAGTTCCCTTATCAGTAAGTCACTCGGTGCAACATAATTGCTATGGAAAATTGCACCCTGCGCGATTACCTGAAGGAATACACTCACGCCTTTACGGCAGAGGCGTCAGCGTCACGCCAGAGACCCCGCCCTCTGGGTATTTAAGGCGCTGACGCCCATCCTACTTTCTCTTATTGCCCTTCACCTCGCTTAAACCTGAACTTCTCTTCGCAGGACTTATCCGTTGCTTCATCGCTCGACCAAAGGTGAGCTTGCTCCCTACACAGGGCGTACAGAGAATTCTTCCTGCGTACTGCCGGGCTAGCGAAAGTTAGTCCGGCACATTTTTCCTTAACACCGAAGTATTTTTTTCTCCTCTTTATGCAGACTGCTTCGCTCGATGGCGCTAACTGCGTCACACACTACCTCTGCTAATTTCGTAGCAGGCTAGCCAAAAAAAAGCGACGCGATGGAGGAGACATCTAAAAAAAAAAAAAAGGATTTTGGAAGGACTCGCTCGTCTTATCTTGGACATGCCTCCGGAGAAAGGAAAGCGAAAGCCAAGACTTCCGAAAAAGACTAGCAGGACGGCGAGCCCGACCTCGCGCGCCTGCCCTAGCGGATACGGTTTTTCCCTTTTGGCGACGGACACCCACGAGGCCTGTCCCGTCTGCCTGGGGATGCTGCATGCAAAGATGGTGCTGGAACGCGCCTGACTCTTGCCCACACTGCAGCCAGATGCTGGAGGCGGTGAGGAGGCACCGGGCGGACTTCGTCACCAAAGCCATGGGCGCTGCTGCGGCGCCAACAGACCCAGACACTACTGAGCCTCGCACTCTCACACCGGAGCTCAAGAGCATGGCTCTGGAGGACAGCAACCAAGGCGAATGGGGCGACAGTCCAGATGCGCTGGCTCCTATTGGGGACTTAACAGCCGACTTCGACACTCGAGGCTTGATGAACAAGGATGAGATCTCAATATCAGCCTCAAGTGAATTTTCAGCGGATGACGCCGACGTTGAGTACGATGAACAGGGGGGAGACCTCTCTCGCACCCCGACGCCTGTGCTCCCGGAGACTGACTTTTAGATCCCTGCTCTGTTCGACTTGTGTCGCAGAGCAGCGGACGTGCTACAGATCCCGTGGCCAGAACCTCCACCTCGTCAACAAGTCACGAGGTTGGCAGGGAATAATTTTTACTCAAAACAGCAGTCCGTCACGAGGCAAAGAATGCCCATCTTTCCGGATTTCCTCACGGAGCTGACTTGCATCTGCGTCTGGTCTTGGGAGCTCTCTGTGATCCCCCATTCGAACCACTGAGCGACATTAAGATAGATTTATTATCTTATAAGACCGCTCTACGACTGGCTCTGTGCTCGGCAAAACGTGTGGGTGACCTCCATGCATTGTCCGTGTACCCAATGTGTACCAGGTTTGCCCCTGACGGGTCAAATGTCACCCTAAGGCCTAATCCTGCGTGTATCACTAAGGTCTTGACTCTGAACCCCAGAAGTATGGACTTTGATCTCTCTTCTTTTCCTCCTGCTCCTGTCTTCACTCAGGAACAGAAAAGGCTGAAGGCACTCTGCCCTGTGAGGGCTTAAAGCGCTTACATGCAGAAAACAGCTAAATGGAGGAAAACAAACCAACTGTTAGTGTGTTTTGCGGCCGTAGCTACTGGTAGGGCCCTATCAAAGCAGTGCCTCTCACACTGGGTGACTGAGGCCATAAAAAGGGCGTACAGTAGCAAAGGTCAACAGGTACCCTCTGGAGTACGTGCTCACTCCATTCGGGGCTTGGCCACCTTGTGGTCATTGTTCAAGGGTGTACCAGTTGCAGACATCTTTGCGGCTGTGAACTGGAGCTCAACAAATACGTTTGCAAAGCATTACAGTTTGGACGTTACTACGTATGATGTCACTCAGGCTGTCCTTTCTAACACACAGTAGAAAGCAGCCTTGAGATACCTATTGAATAAAGGCGGACGTTCACACTAGCATGCATTTTACTGAGCATTTCAAGGGCGTGAATGAATTACGTTCCCATAGCAATTATGTTGCACCGAGTGACTGACTGATAAGGGAACTGAAAGTTATGCACCATAACTCATGTTCCCTGAAGGAAGGGAACGAGGTGCAACATACCTGGCACTTTTCAATGCTGAAAGCTCTGTGAAGTGCATTTTGGAGAAAGTAGGATGGGCGTCAGCGCCTTAAATACCCAGAGGGCGGGGTCTCTGGCGTGACGCTGATTTCCCTGCCGTAAAGGCGTGAGTGTATTCCTTCAGGTAATCGTGCGGGGCACAATTTCCCATAGCAATTATGTTGCACCTCGTTCCCTTCCTTCAGGGAACATGAGTTATGGTGCATAACTTTCAGTTTCTATTTATAGAAACAGTTCACCCTCTAGCCAAGAAGGCTTCATAAGTCAGATGAGTTCCAGTAAACTGTTTCCCCACCTAGCATTAAACTCCTTAAGTGGACCAACCAGTTTGCTGGAGCTAAGATGGTTTCTGGGGGCCGTCCTGTCCCTCGTCAACTCCTCCCAGGCAGGTAGCCACAGCCAAAGTGTTGAAGACAACAAAGTTCATGCTCAATCATCCAGTTTATTTTTTAATAAAAAAAAATAAACTGTCCAGATTACCCGACTGGGAATTTTTGGATTTGGTACCTGGATGATTGAGCATGAACTTTACCTTATTGAACGTGTTCTTGTGTCTGGTTGAATTTTCGGATCCTTCGCTGAATTTGTTACAGGGAAATACAAGTATTAATAAGAGAGTGGGAAAGGTTAGTAGGAGTGTGGGAATGATTTATAAATCCAGAGGCCTATAGTATGACAGTTCTGTGCAGCATCTTAGTTGTTCCAAGGACTGCGCTCTTCTGGACAGCTCTTCTGGACAGATAACTCTGATGTTGTTCCTGGGATCTGTTGGAGTCACTCTTCCAGTTTGGGGGTCACAGCACCGAATACTTCTATGACCACTGACACTTTGATCCTCCACAACTTCTATGCTTTCCTCCATTATCATATGGTATTTTTCTAGCTTCACGTGCTCCTTTATGATGTTACAGTCAAATAGAATTGCTACGTTTGTCACCACTGCTTTCTTCTCTTGCTTGTCGACCACGATAATGTGTGATTGGTTAGCCATCACCTGTTTGTCAGTCTGGTTCTGGAAGTGCCACAGTATCTTAGCCGTTCAATTCTCCACTACCCTTGGAGGAGTATCAGACTTTGACTGTGGACCTCCACTCTGCTATACAAGCCAGTTGGTTAAAATGTTCCATGTATGCTTTGCGTGCCTGGAACTTGCACCCTGCTATATGTTAGACCATCTCAGGAGCATCTTTGCACAGCATGCATCTTGGGTCTAATCTACAGGTAGTATGGTAGACATTGGGCCTGTTGAAAGCATGTTCTTTTGCTGAAATAATTAGGGCTATCCGTTCCAGCCTTTGCTAGTCCCTGGTAGGATTTTGTTTAAATCATCCACTTCCTCAATATACTGGTGGTACATGTCATGCAGGAGAGAGCAGGCTATCCACTCACATATGATTATCAGTGTTATGTACCCTGAGAGACTGAGTGTTTTTATACCTCTTTGTTATGTTTATGTTGGCTGCAACCTGCTGTAATTCATGCAGTCTGCTGAGAAGCACCTTTTTTTACCCAGCCTTTAATCAGGCTTGATTGATTAGAGCTGCTGCATCACCTGCTGGAGCTACCTATAAATGCCTTAGGCTGAGAACTATGAGGTGCAGAGTTGTTGGAAGCCAGCTGAGGTTGGTAGACAAGTGGAAGCTTCCCTCATATCAGCTGACTGCGGGGCGGACCCGCCTTCTAACCCGTTTTGGTCCGCCCAGCATGTCCGCCCTTGCTTCTCCGGGGCAGCTCCGACCCGGAACAGTGCTCAGCCGACACTCGAGCGACCTCCTACAGTGTCAACGTAACAAGTCCGGCAGGGTTCCGGTCAACGTATGTGCTCCAGGCATTTTGGATTGCTCCGCCTGCCTCATTTGAATCAGCTCTCGAAGTGGATGTTCATTTACGCACGCGTGCTTTTTAAACCAGTTTTCAGTTACGGGCATCGTTCGGGCTGGATACAGCTACAGAGAGACGTCTCCTTCGGTGGATTAACTTCTTGCACTGTAAGTAAACTGTTCAAACTGTTAATATGTGCTTGTTTGTGCAGATGAAAGTGGGAATTCCGGTTTATTGACAAGAGTTCACTTCAGAGAAATTAAAATTTTAACACTACATTCGCACTTACTACGAACTGGTTTCTTCTGCGCTTTAAACTTGTCCTAAATGCTGATAAAACTAAAGGGATGTTTTTTTTCAAGTAGGAAGTCTGTCCCAGCAGATCTTCCTCTGATTTTATCCTCAAATGGTGTTCCTATTGAGTTTGTTGATTCCTATAAACATCTGGGTATCCTGGTCGATTCACATCTCCCTTTTAAATTCCAAGTGGAAAACCTAGTGAATAAACTGAAAGTTAAACTGGGTTTCTTTTTCAGAAACAGATCATGTCTAACACTGAATGCTAGGAAACGCCTTGTATCTGTGACTTTCCTTCCCTCCATTGATTACGGTGACATTCTCTACATGAATGCTCCTACAAGCACCCTGCGGATGTTGGATGTTGTCTATCATGGTGCACTAAGATTCATAACTGGCTGTGATTATCGTACCCACCACTGCACCCTGTATTCACTGGTTAACTGGACATCATTAACCTCACGCAGACTCTTCCACTGGTACATTTTCATCTTTAAATCACTTCTTGGTCTGCTGCCCTCATACATCTCCTCCTACATGTCTTTGCGTGAGTGCAGCTACAGTGTACGCTCTCAGGACATGATTACCTGCAGTGTTCCGTCAGTGAGGACTGAACTTGGAAAAAGGGCCTTCTTCTACTCTGCTCCTGCTTCATGGAATATCTTACAAAAATATCTGAAGCTCTCGACCTTGACCTCTTTAAATGATTTTAAGAATCTGTTGGAATCCTGGCAAAAACCAATGCAGATATGTTCCTGTCTTTGATTTTATACATTGTTGGCGTTAAGCCCCAAGTTCGTTGTTTGGCTTCACTTTGGATAAAAGAAGGAAATACACTGAATCACAGACGCGCACTTTAAAGTTCCAAAACCAGTTTTAATTAATCATAAGTTTAAAAGTCACAGAATACATTTGTTATATTTTATAAAGCCATATACAAGAAAACAAGAGAGAAAGAAAGAGAGAAAGAGAGGAAGAAAGAAAGAGAGAAAGACATTGAATGCGCATTCAAGGAGACATACAACCTGAGAGTTGCTCCGTGGCTTGCTCCTGCGTTGTCTGTTGGAGGAGGGGGACTTATACTTTTATACTCTTCTAGGGTGTTGCCTGCTCTCAACCAATAACAGAAGTTCTGCTTTGTTCTAGCTCTGATCCACACAGGCCCTAGGGGGAAGGGCACTACACATTGATGACTACATATACATTATTGCTGAATACTTATAAAACACACACACACACTAGTAAACCACTAAATGACCAATTAGTGTAACTAGACATTAAATTACATTAAAAATCCTACACTACACACATAGATCAGAACTATTCTGATACTTTCTGAGCATACATACAGAGCAAGAGAGAGTGGCTTTCAGTAGACTTCTCCCCGTCATATATTCTACAAAGTCGTAAAACTGACAAAGAGGCGCCAGGTCTCCCCACCATGCTCTAAGCCTGCTTTAAACTGATAAGAAGAGTTTTGTTTCAGAGACTGTTCTCCCTCTCCCACTCTCAGAGAGCCTCTTTCTTGTAAACAGGAAATACCATTGCATGTCTTCAGTAGCCAGAGTTACATTTAAAGAGGGGATAAAGACCCTAAGCACAAAAAATGTGTTTTATTTTCACAACAACATCTACCTTATAATGTTTTGCTAGTTTTTTGATACTTTGTAAAAAAAAAATAATAATAATAATAAACTATGTATTTCTCTCTTTTGTTTTTCTCTCTTTTGTTTTTCTATTGTTCATTGTGTAAGGAAATTCTACAATTGCTGTTCATCGTTCTTTAGTTTTACCAAGTCGCTTTCGTAAATGAGCCCACAAGGCTCAATAAGATTTACCTGACTAAATAAAGGTTGAATGAATGAATGAATGAATGAACAATCAGATAATACAAGCAACTAAAATGATTAAAAGTCAACATCTCAGATGGTGTTTTAATTATACAAGCACGGGCCGTGACATACATTTACATAAAGTGCTTAGTCATTTCCCAAATACGGAAGATTTGTAAATTTGGGCATCTTAGAACTCTTTTATATGGTCTCTGCTTTTGATTGACACCAATTTTGACCAACTGAGTGAAACTTTTCAGTCGTTAGAGCCAATCAAATCCACCGACAGTGACAACGAAAAAATCACCCAATGCCTACTTTCCCACGTGGGGCTTTGGCCAATCAAATCAGATGCTGATTCTGACGTGACAGACGTATAGCCAATGAAAATCCCGTTGTGGAGATATGTGGCATGAGGGGGTGGGAGTTACAGGGAGGTTTAAATTTCATTGCGTAAGAGAATCACAGTTTGTGCGCAACACGTGTGCCTTTGTG
>JBBPBX010008885.1:8334-32839 GCA_038048925.1 Garcialebias charrua
TTTGTGACATGTAGCAACCAGCCTTTCAACAGAGGTGAGAGACCACCATTTAAACAAACTGGCTACAAACCTCTCACCGTAAGCAGAACAGAGGTCAGTACAACCGCTCTTCCTAGTAAGAAAGAGGATGATCTAACCCGTTACTGCCCAGTCCACAGGAAATCGCATCCTCTAACGAAATGCAGAGCTTTCCGGATCAAACCAGTACAAGAAAGACGAAACATACTCAAAGAGCACAGACTGTGTTTTCGTTGTTGTTCTCCTACACACACAATAAAGGACTGTGATGTGAAAATCAGTTGTGAGGAGTGCCAGAGTGAAAGACATTGCTCTGCCATGCACCCTGATGAGTCAACAACCCCAGCCAGAAAACACGCCCGAACCAGAGCTTCAGCTCCAAGACAACACGCCACCTGAGGTAACGTCACGGTGCACTGAAATCTGCGGTGAAGGCTGTCCCCCACGTTCTTGCTCTAAGGTATGCCTAGTTCGAGTTTTCCCTAAAGGCCAACCAGAACGCTCTGTCAAGATGTATGCGATCCTTGACGATCAAAGCAATTGCTCACTGGCTCGTCCCGAATTCTTTGAGCTATTTGGCATCAAGGGAAAGCATCGGACATACAACATGAGAACATGTGCTGGTTTAACTGAAATGTGTGGCAGGAAAGCAGTCGGGTTCCAAATAGAGCCAGTAGGTGGAGGTCCATGTCTAGACCTCCCTCCTCTCATTGAATGCGACGAGATAGTGTTTAATAGAAATGAAATACCTACGCCTGAAGTCGCTCTGGCCCACGCTCATTTGAAACATCTCGCTCCTCTTATACCAAAGTATGATCCAGATGCTGAGATAGCAGTTTTACTGGGCAGAGACATCATACAAGTCCACAAAGCACGAAGACAAGTAAATGGACCCCCTAGTGCTCCCTTTGCCCAGTGCCTGGATCTGGGTTGGGTAATTGTGGGGGAAGTATGCCTCAACGCTCATAAGCCAACTGTCAATGTCTACAAAACGCACATTCTCTCCAACGGACGTCCATCTCTCTTCACTCCTTGTCCTAACAGCATCAGCCTCAAAGAAAAACTATGCTACGGCGGGGAGCACAAGAATAACTCCGTTAAACACAGCTCAAAACTTCATGCAGCAGAAGAAAATCTCAGAGAGAAAGTTTTCGAGCGCACAGAGAAAGACAACCAGCGTGCTCTGTCTTTTGAGGATGAGACGTTCCTAAAGATAGTGGAAAAGACATGCTCAAAAGCCAGTGGAAGCAAGTGCAGGTCCTCGCCAATGAATTTTGGAGACGCTGGAGGGAGGAATATCTCAACACCCTCCAATCAAGACGCAAGTGGCATAGATCGCAACGCAACCTTCAGCCAGGCGACATTGTGTTGTTGAAACAACATCAAGCACACAGAAACGAATGGACAATGGCCATCATCACAACCACTTTTCCAAGCAGTTACGGAAAAGTCAGAAAGGTGGAAGTGAAGACATCATCTCAAGGCATCTCTAAGACTTATTTGCGTCCCATCTCAGATGTTGTTATGCTCTTAGAAACTGACGTGACTGATAAAAAGTAGTGGCATCAGTGACGCCAGGCGGGGAGTGTTCTGCCCAAGGCTGGAAGTTGGACATTTCTTAATAATTTAGTTTGAAAAATAAGAAAAAAGAACTTCCACAGTGTTGATCTATCTGTATTTTGTTTTGAAGGAGAATTTTGAGATGGCAGTGCATTGTGGGTAGCAACAGCAGTTAGAATGTTCCCTAACAACGGCAGTTAATCTTCCCTAGCAACAGAAGTTGGGAAAACGTTTTTGCAGAGAGAAATCCTGTCTGTTAATGTATAAATTTCACCTCCTGAGTCATCAATCTTTTCTTTCACCTCCGAAAGCAATGGCTGTAAGTTCAATCTGTGATCTGTTTGGTGTTATATGTTTTTACTAGTTTATTTTGAGATCGTTTTCTGAGTGTGTTTATTCCAGTAATTAGCCATGTCCCAATGTAATGGTCACGCTAATGTAGCTGTTTCTGTTTTTTGTTTGTAGTTTCACTCAACCTTTCATCGAGCTACCATACCTTTGTAAAAGGCGTAATAAAGGAGCAAGACGCTCAGCTTCCTGGCTCATGAGAATTGAGTTTGGCTTGCTGTTAATCTACGTTAACATACACAGCGTATTTAACACGTAGTGATAACAGTACACCGTATTTTCCGGAATATAGGTCGCGGCTTTTTATCATTTTTGCATGCCCTGCGACCTATATTCAGGTGCGACCTATTTATGGCTTTTTATAAAATAAGCTGATTTGTAATCATTTATTAACAAAAATTAAACTGAGACACACTCTTACAATAATGTCAGCTAACAAATATATTTTTTTAGGTGTTTATCCTGCTAAAATTATTCATTTATTAAAGAAAAGTTCAGCTCAGACACATATTTGCTATAATTTTTATCAAACAAATAATTGTTTTTAAGTGTTAATCTTCTTAAAAGCCTTGCTGTGCGCTCCTGTGGAAGAGACATTTGCAGCAGAGCTAAACACGGTCCACATGTTGACGTAGGTGCGACCTATATTCAGGTGCGACCTATATTCAGGTGCGACCTATATTCCAGAAAATACGGTAGATAAAGGTCTATGCTTCTTCTGGCCGTCTCTGTAGAACGCTGCATCATAGTTTGTTGGCGGGCTGTTAAAGTGCCGGATGTGGTGTCTTGTTGTCGTCGGAGCAGAAAAGTTTCAAGTGCTTTTTGTCTCGTGTGTTTCCAGTCTGCTGACCAACACGGTGGTTCAGACGTACAACACGGGTAAACCCGTGTGGAGCTGCTGCTGGTGCTTGGACAACAGTAACTACGTCTACGCTGGTTTGAGTAACGGCTCTGTGCTCATCTACGACACCAGAGACACCAGCACACACATCCAGGAGCTCCAGCCGCTCCGCTCCAGGTGCGCCCACGCCAAGATCAATGCACCTGTTCTGTGGTGGGCGTGGTTTCTACAGGCACCTTTAACCTTTCGCTGCAGGTCTAACTTGTTTGTTCCACTGTGTCCAGGTGTCCTGTAGCGTCGCTGTGCTACGTGCCACGAGCAGCTTCCAGCTCCTTCCCCTGTGGTGGTCTGATCGCTGGCTCTCTAGAGGCCGCCTATTTCTGGGAGCAGGTGAATGAGACGACCTACAGACCACACGTCCTGCCACTGGAGGGCTCCGGCTGCACGGACATCCAGGTGGAGACGGAGAGCAGGCACTGTCTGGTCACATACCGGCCAGGTAAGAGCCTAAATACTGTACAGCAGGTATCATAACAAGTACCTGTGATCCCTCACTTATCGCGGGGGCTACGTTCCAGAGACTAGGGCTGAACGATTTTGGAAAATAATCTAATTGCGATTTTTTTCCTATAAATTGCGATTGCTATTTAAAATGCGATTATTTTTTTAATACCTTCTCAAGTATTTTTCAACAAACAGAAGCAATAAATCAATCTGTTTTATAATAAACAATGTCAGATTTATTTAAAGCAGAGATTACAATAAAGCAAGCAAATGTATGACTTTTCTTTTCACCATTTCTATTTTTTCTTGTTTCATAAACACAATAGTATACAAGTTAAGTGAACTTCCTAACTACTGTCTGAACTTCACATGACAGTTAATAAATAATAATAAAAAATTAGATATAATTTTTTTTAACTTACTGCTTTCCAGCCAGTAACAGCATAAAAAATAAAGTGCAGAAAACATAAAGAGAATCTGCTTTAAAGGAGAAATGTAATCAAATCTGAAAAAATCGATATAACAAGAATTTCATATAGTAAACAACACACATAAACATACTTAGTATGCTTTTTTCAAGTCAGTAGCTTAAAGAAATAGTTTTTTACATTTTTCCTGCTACATGCTGAAGTGCAGTGATTTCTGTAGTCATTTTCTGGACGCACTTTTATGACACAATTAAGACCTCCTTTGCTATCTTACAATAACACTGAAGCTATAAACCCATCATTACTGTCCTCCTGTCTGTCATTTAAAATGGAAGCAGAAGACTTTTTTGAATCTGAAGGATATCACTTTAGTTTGTCAAAAACAGTTTGGTGATTTAGTGCATTAATGGGCATTTCTATCCTGGAAATACGAATAGCTGTGCGTTAGCCGCCGCATGCTAACGTTAGCATGCTAGCGCCGTATGCTAACGTTAGCATGCTAGCGCCGTATGCTAACGTGGAAATGGGGGTGTTGAAAATGTCCTGAAACAGTTACCAATGTCTTGTTAAGCTCTGTCTTCCCCAGAACATAGTAGGATCTAAAATGATTTTTAAAGATGAAGGAGCAAGTTGAAACATGCTGTCTCCCTCCTTGCTAGCAGGGAGCTGCCTGGCTAACTAACTACGGTGGCCCTACACGGCCAAAATTCTACAGCGGCCGAATGCACAGGAGCGGTAAAAATACAATATAAATTTTAAAAAAAGTTTTAAAATCTATTTTGGGGCTTTTAGAATCGATTCTGAATCGCCAGGACTAAGAATCTTGATTCTTTAAAAAATAGATTTTTTTTTGCTGCATCCCTAATTGCTACACACTGAAACCTTTTTGTCCACTACTAGATTTTTTTTTTTATTAACACAAACAGAACTACAAAACACTACATAAACAAAAAAATATATACAAACTCTTGTGAATGATAACATAACTACAGTCTATAAGCTAGGGGGCGGTTTACAAAATGATGAAAGTTGAAAAAATACTAGATACACACACTAATATTACTGTATGAGGGACGACCATTGCACTGCCTATGTCATATTCAGGGGACGGAGAGCAAGCAGAGGGAGGGGGGTCAAAAACACCAGATGAGAATTTTTTCACTTTGCAAAGTCTAAATTTGAGTTAGGATGACATTTTTGACTTGTGAAATTTTCTCAACAAGCTTATTTTATGCTTTTCATTAGACTACTATTAGCTTAAAAACACTTTTCATTTCTCCTTTAACCAACTCGTTCTGGGAATTCAAACTCAGTGAACACAAAATAAACTAGTATCTGTTCTTATTAAATGTTTTAGATGTAAAGTTAAAAATAAAAAACTCTTGGAACAATAATGTAAACATAGTCCGTCAGTAACAGCAGGATGCAGACCCTTGTGAACAGACTCCTGCCAGGTTGGGATAAGGGAGCGTACATAACAGTCACCTGACAGCACCTGAGAAATGTCTTTGAGCTGCTCTAACACTTCATTTCTTTGGATCCCCATCTTGTTGGACATTCAGTGATGAGGCTGTGTTCAGAAAGTTTGAGCTCCCTCTTCAGTCATTGCTGCTGCCTTCTTCTTTCAACTGTGGGAGAGACACTCTGTCATGTCCTGTAATACAAAATAAAATAAATAAATACACACATTCACATCCTCACCTCTCACTCGTGCAAAAATTGAGGACCAGAAAAATCTTCTCACGTTGTTAGTTAAAAACAATGTACAGGTTTTAGCTTTTCCCAGTTTGTCAACGTTAAGTGAATGCAAAACGTGATGACTAAATAGCTTCACATTACTGAACATAATAATTAACATTTTATTTAAAACAGACAATAAAAAGGATAGTATAATAGTTGTGACATCACGACCAGGTTTGGTAATAGGTACACGTAATGAGAAAGTGCATCACCTCATCTAAATAGCTATGCTAAAGCTAAGATAACAACATCTAAATAGCTATGCTAAAGCTAAGATAACAACATTAAACACCGCTAGTTTAAAAAAAAAACAGCTTGCACAAAACGTGTGTGTTACTGGTTCTGTATTAATTCATATCACTAACGACAAAACTGTTTTTTTTTTTTAAAATCAGATAATTAATGCGCTTTTTCATGCAGAACGTTAGCTTGTTGAGCTAGCTGCTAACAAGGCAGCGTCAACAACAGGCCCGGTCACATGACCAGCTTGCGCTCTGTTTATCTCCCGCGGTCTCATCAGATACACGTTTACATGGACTAACTTACCTGAATTTATAACTTTTATGACTTCTGTCGAGCCTGAAGCAACTGTGTTGGAGCGCACACTCTCCTCCTCCTGTTCTGCTCTGTTTTGCTCCGCTCAGAGCTGCGCGCGGCCAGTCGGCTCACTCCCAAGTCACGTGACCAGTCAAATCGCAGCCCGTGCGATTAGTGAATCGCGTTTTAACATATCGCGAGATAATCGCAAATGCGATTAATCGTGCAGCCCTACCAGAGACCCCCACGAAAATCTGCAAAGTACAATAGTGGTGTTCTAGTTATTATTTATATAGATTTTAAGTCTTTATAACAGGGTATCCGCGGGGTTGTAAAAGGTATTAAAAGGTAGTAAATGAAATTAACACAAATTCAGAGTCAGAGAGTCTTTATTGTCATTTGCACCGCATGTGGTACATGTGATGAAAACGAGATTATGTACACGGGGTCCCAGTTACATCCTACATCAAAAAGTGAGAGGAAAAACATTAATAACATCTAGGATCTGACTATGGAGGAACATCAACTAGAAATACACTAAGCACTAATGTAATAGAAAAACATCATTATAAACAGCAGCACGAACATGAGTCTGTATGAGCAGATGGTCACAGATGAACACAGCAACAAGAAAACAGATCAGCATCAGCATGATGTGATATTTCACAGTGATTATTCTTATTATTTATTTATTCATGAGTCTAACAGCCTCAGGGTAGAAGCTGTTCCTCAGTCTAGTGGTTCTACATTTGATGCTCCTCAACCTCCGTCCTGAGGGGAGTGGGGCAAAGAGTGAGTGTGCTGGGTGAGTGAGGTCTTTCATGATGCAGGTGGCTCTCTTCCTGCATCTGGAGGTGTAAATGTCTGTGATGGTGGGGAGACTGACTCCAACATCTTCTGTGCAGCCTTCACCACTCTCTGCAGAGCTTTTCTTTCTGCAGCTGTGCAGCCTCCATGCCACACGTTGATGCTGGAGCACAGGATGCTCTCCACTGCACACCTGTAGAAGGAGGTGAGGACTGGGCTGCTCAGACCAGCTCGTCTCAGCCGTCTGAGGAAGTAGAGTCTCTGATGACCTTTCTTGATCAGGCTGGTGGTGTTGTTGCTCCAGCTGAGGTTATCATTCATGTGTACACCCAAGTATTTGTAGCTGGAGACCACTTCCACTGCAGACCCACCTATGTTCAGTGGGGTGTGGGTGTGTTTGTTCCTTCTGAAGTCCACAATCATCTCCTTTGTCTTCTTCACATTCATGTGAAGGTTATTCTCTTTGCACCAGCTCTCCAGGTGTTCCACCTCCTGTCTGTAGCTGGACTCATCATTGTTTGTGATGCATCCCACCACCGCTGTATCATCTGCAAACTTAACAATATGACAGCCTGGATGTGTGGCTGTACAATCATATGTGAGCAGAGTGAACAGGAGAGGGCTCAACACACAGCCTTGAGGGGAGCCAGTGCTTAATTACTGTAATTAATGAAGGCCATTAAAAGGTATTAAAAAGTAATAAACATCATCTGACGAGGTATAAATTTTTTAAAAACCTACACAACTATATTTTTCTTGTTCTGTCGTCTAAAAAAAGGTCTGTGAATTTATTTATCTTTTCTAATTTTATGTTCCAAGTAGGACCTTAGCTAAAACAAAGACGTCATATCGTCAGTCAGTGTGCGCGCGCACCTACAGCTGGTATCATGTCTGTAAAAAGAAACAGGAAAGGATCACGGCTTTATCCTCCGACATTTAACAAGAAATGTACCTAAACAATTGTTTGTTAGCTCGAAATTATAGCAAAAGGTGTGTCTCAGTCTAACGTTTTCTTAATAAATGCACTTTAATGGTCAAATTAGCTGCATTTCGCCGGGGCGGTGCATCTGGCTGCTGGATTGAAGCAGTGAGCAGAGAGGTGGGGAGAGTATGGCAGGCCGATTGGGTCATTAATAGCTAGTGAAGATTCTCAGTCATCCAGGACATGGTGAATTCTAAAAAGTGCAATAAAAAAACAAAGTATAGTATAATAGTATAATAAATAGTATAATAAATAAAGTCCAGTTGTTTTTGTCTTGAACTTTTTTTAATTTGTCATTAAAGGCACGTTTTCCTATTACATGATACAACAGCCAACAGCATGCCATACACTATTACTACTATGGGGCCATCAGTTGTTGTTTTTTCAGTCAGAATGAATAGAAACGGTCATATTTCAGTCAAATGGTTTATAAATATGGGAAAAAATCTATAAATATGTCACTTCGTCCTATAAGTTGCAAGGCATGTAAATTATGCAAAAAACTGCAACTTACAGGATGAAAAATACAGTAGTTATTATTTTTCTACCTCTCTTTTTGAATTATGCATGTGTTCAGTGTTGAATTATTTTAACTAAACTGTTCTGTTTTCAAGTTTACAGTTTTTTGTTTGCCATTAGAGATATGTTATGTGTGGGAACAATTAAACTTTTTCTCTTGGGTTAGATTTAAATAACAAATAGGTCAGTGCTTTTATTGAGGCAAGAAGCAAATTGATGTACTGTATCCAGTAATTGTTATAAAACTACATTTACTAC
Source organism: Garcialebias charrua (assembly GCA_038048925.1). Classification (NCBI taxonomy): domain Eukaryota; kingdom Metazoa; phylum Chordata; class Actinopteri; order Cyprinodontiformes; family Rivulidae; genus Garcialebias; species Garcialebias charrua. The sequence goes on from JBBPBX010008885.1 coordinate 16,877, forward strand.
CAAAGTTTAGGAAGAAAATGACAGTAATCTTATCACTTTACAATTAGTTGCATGGAACTGAAATACAACAGGTTGCCGCTACGGTTACAGCTCGGTGCCGTGATGGTATTAAAAAATATTTTGATGGTATTAAAAAGGTATTAAAAGGTATTAAATTCAACTCTAGAATTTCTGCATATACCCTGTAAAATAAAGGTTGAATGAATGAATGTAAACTTTTCCCACGCTCCTGCAAACCTTCCCTACTCTTAAGGCTCACCCATAGCTCTGCGTATGTCCTTACGCGTGTCCGTACGCGCGTGCTGTACGCAGACAGTTCAGCTCCACACCCCAGCATACGTTCTTGCGTTTTCAGTCCAAATTCTTGACGTCATTTGAGCAGCTGCAGCGCAGAGCGTTTACCTACGGGACAAATTGAGGTCGCTGATTGGTCATTTGCCGACACGCCTACTGAATTGATTGACAGGTCGGGTGGTGGGAAAAAAGGCGCGAGCTGGCAGCTTCAGCCGCAGCGGTGTTCTGTGTTTATATGTTAATAAAAAGTTCTAAAAAATAAAATAAAAACAGGGAGCACTGGTCCTGCAGCCCACACATCAGACCAGCACACCAGGAAATATGCAGAACCTCCTGCAGCCACGCTGGACCTGAGTTTAATTCGTGACAAATTCATTCATTTCTCATCATTTCAGTCATGGAGTCAACGGAGGAGGAAGAGATCACGGCCTTTTGGCAAAAAAAGAAAAAAACAGATCAGGGATGAAGAAGAGGAATTTAATACATTTGTGTCTCATACAAAACAGTCCAGCGCCAGGCAGTTTATTGTGCGACAACGCGTTTGTGTAAGCGGTCGTAAAATTTGAGCTATGCCCTGCGGGGCTACGCTTGTACCTCTGCGTAGTACGTGCGTACAACTGCGTATGGACGTACGCAGAGCTCTGGGTGAGCCTTTAGTTTACCCTTCGCGCAGCACTGAACGCTTTAGTCCGCCCCCACCCCCGTCTGTATAAATTGTGCTGAGATCAGGAATAGACTCTCATATAGCGTTTTTCTTCAGCCATTTAGGAGCCGGTGAGGCCGAGATCTTAAAGGACTGCGCCTATACTCGTAGAATCTGGGGTTACAGTCAGAACGTAACCAGCCTTCTATTTCGTATAGGCTTCACCCTTCAAGGCACAGAGCTAGTGGGTTAAAGGCGAAGCAGGATGTAGTCTAAACCAGTGTTTTTCAACCTTTTTTGAGCCAAGGCACAGTGTTTTCATTGAAAAAAAAATCCTGAGGCACACCACCAACCAAAATTGTAAACATAGATACGTATGTACGTATGTATCCGCCTATATTAAATATATAGTCATACTTATCAAAGTGTCTTGAATAGGAATGAAATAAACACAAAAATTTATTTTTATCATATTTTATATTTCTTATTTCAAATTGCACTTAAAGGTATTGTGACATGATGTTGGAAATTTGCATATTTGTCAGAACATATATATCTTATATCATTGAGCTCTGTTCGTTTTTGCAAAATAAATTATAAATATATTAAAATTTTATTCCAAGTTATGGTAGTTTTTTTCTCTGGGATACGCCCCTAAAAATCTGCGCATTTCCGCAAAACGTCATCTTGACGTGACAACGGGAAGGCACGCTCCAACGTGCATTTAAATAATAATGGCGGAGCATGTCCTATCGCGTCTGAGATATCATTTTAAGACAGTAAATCTTCCAAAACTCTCATTAATAAACACTCCCTGAATAAAAAGAAATTACAGATGTTACCTGATGGCGCAGACATAATTTAAAAATACATACATAGCTACGTGGCCTGTATCGCGGCTATTGTGTTAGCTATCTGATTCGGCTAGCTTGTTAGCAGCGAACAAACATAATCTGCCGTGATAATTGGCTTTATACACTCAAAGTGTATAAAGTAAAACAACATGAACTCACGTAAAATAAATAGTTTATAATCTAAAACACTACACACCTCCGATTATGTTTACACAAAGACTTACTCATCTCCTGGACAGTCTTCCGATGGTCCCTGCGTTGTTTTGACGTGGTAGCTGTGGGACTTTCTTCTGTAGATTTTCTTTTAAAAATAGTAGGAATAGCATCCGGTTTTAAAAGTCTTCTGAATCTTACTGGTAATCCTAAAGATTCTTTTATACCAGGTGCTGAAAACAATCGGCAGTGAAATGGTCGCTGCAGACATACGACTCCTGGAACCCACCGGTCCTTGTCTGGTCCATTCTTGACAAAGTTTGTCATCTTTTGGAAATTTGTGAAGAATCACTTGTTCACTGCTGATATTAGAACACACAAATGCGCTACAACGTGACGGCATTTTTCAAGTTACACAAATAAAAGAGGCGATCCTTCAGGAAATGAATTGTATGGCAAGCAGTTAACACACCAAACAAACGGGCAAGGCTCTGCCTTCTTCCCGTTGTCACGTCACACTGATGTGTCACGTCACACTGATGACGTATTGCAGAAATGCGCTGAATTTTAGGGGCATATCCCAGCAAGTACCAGAGAAAAAATTAGCATGATTTAGAATACAATTTTAATATATTTATAATTTATTTTGCAAAAACGAACAGAGCTCAATGATATGATATATATGTTCTGACAAATATGCAAATTTCCAACATCATGTCACAATACCTTTAACATGTCTTCAAAAATACACCCGAACAGTACCACAACAATGTGGTCTTAAATTTAAAGAGGTTATACAGGGTGTCCGCGGGGTCTTGAAAGTTATTAAAAGTTGATAAGTCAATTTTGGGAAAATTAAGGGTCTTGAAAAGTATTAAAAAGTCTTGAAAGCGATTTGATGAGGTATTGTTTTTTTTTGTTTGTTTTGCTGTTATTCTAGCTTTAAATAATTTGACAGCAAAAAGTATGTATGACTAATATTTGTTTTCCTCACCGCGGAGGATTCGGAAACTGCTTCGCACAAATTTAGAGTGTCAGGTTACAACAGCCTTTACGGCTAGGCCTATCTTGTGCGCATGCGCGGCTGCTTTATCTCCAAGTTGAGTCTGTGTGTTCGAGTAAGCTATATTTTCTTAAACCTAGTCGTGGTTCAGTTTCTTCTTTTTAACTTTTTTCTTTCCACTGTATCTCAGTTCTGTTGTAGGTTTGAGATTCACAGATTTAATTGAAAACAACAGCAGTTTTGTAAATCAAAGATTTGCTGCTTAATAAAACAAAGTGACGATAAGGTCTTGAATTTATTTTGGAAGGTCTTTAAAAAGTCTTGAAAAGGTATTGAAATTAACTTCATTATTCCTGTATATACCCTGTTATAGAAAGTGGGGTGGGGGGGCTTTCTTGATAATTTCCAAGGCACACCTGACGATCACTTGCGGCACACTAGTGTGCCTAGGCACAGTGGTTGAAAAACACTGGTCTAAGCCTCACTGGGTCCATTCAGAACCACAGTCATGAAGATGTCTGCTTACACTGTTTGAAACAGTCCATACTGAGCCTTCGAAACACGCCCCTGAATCTGTGCGTCTGAGACGAGCTGAGCAACAGAGAGAAATGATCTGCGTCAGACTGGAGGCTGCATGGAGAGCTCACTGAAACATCTGCATCATCACTGACAGAGTCAGGGAGGAGCTGGAGACACCATGCAGCTAAAAACAAACAAATGAGCACGGAGAAGCCCAGGAAGCTGCTGTGCAGAAGTCCTGCACTGACACTGCAGAGCTGTGGAGGATGATTCCTCTGGTGGAGTGAGGCTGAGATCCAGAGGAACTATACGCCCGTGAAACGGCCTCACACAGCCAGTCTGACAGGAAGTCCTTGAGACTGGTCTCTGAAGTGCACAGACGCACAGAGCAGCGTGATGAGGCCGTGCGCACGACGCAGCAGGGCGGAGGACATGAGTGGTGGCTTCCTCCTGCTCTTGCACAACTGGTAGTGGTGCACAGTAAAATCCTGCGATGTAGCAAAGTCTGCTGGATACAGAACGATGTTTGTAAAGTGAACCGTGACCTCAGTTCAACTGATCAGACGAACCAGGGCTGAGATTAAACTACTTTCTGGAACGTGCACACATGCAGACAACATACAATGCATGCATCATGCATGTATTATTTAAAGTTCTTAGTGCCATTAAAGGGACGTCTGTTTATATCGGGTCTATTTTCTACATGCTGCCGTTGGAACGGAACAGAATAGTTCTGTCACTCATCGCTCTTTCAGCTTTAGCTTTTTAGCTTAGGCTCTGATTGTTGTTGTCTTCGGCACTCGTGCACATCTGGGGGTTCTCTTCTGTGCACAACTGTTTTTGTTGTCATTGTTGATTTTGTCAAATAATTTTTTATTTGGCTGCATGGGCCAAGATGGTGTAGTGGCAGGGGAACCGACTTGGGACCCGGAGGACCCAGGTTCAAACCCCAGTCACGGCATAACTTGTGGTGTGTTTGAGCAGCACATCTCATCCCAATTGCTCCCCGGCGCGCTTTCTATAGCTGCCCACTGCCCCACCTGGTGGTGATTGGGTTAAATGCAGAGTCAAATTTCATCTTGTATGGAAACATACACAGATGACAAAAATGTGACATTATTATTATTATTTATTCTCCTGATTTTAAATCTCATATTTTACTAATGGATTGATGGGTTTGAAACATAACTAAGTAAAAATCTAATAAAACATAAAAGTTTAAATAAAACATACTCTGTAAAAGCACGGATTGAAACAATTAAAAGTATAAAGTACACAACAATTCATCCAGTTGTGCAATGTGAGTAGACGTAACTCATCATTTTCTACACCTGTTGTAAGTTTTAATTTGTTCATTAAAAGTTCTGGTCTAAAATCTTTTCACGTGGAACCACGTTACTGTGGGTTCTGATGTTTGAGTGGACAGTTGTGGGTGCTGATGTTTGAATGGACAGTTGTGGGTGCTGATGTTTGAGTGGACAGTTGTGGGTGCTGATGTTTGAGTGGACAGTTGTGGGTGCTGATGTTTGAGTGGACAGTTGTGGGTGCTGATGTTTGAGTGGACAGTTGTGGGTGCTGATGTTTGAGTGGACAGTTGTGGGTGCTGATGTTTGAGTGGACAGTTGTGGGTGCTGATGTTTGAGTGGACAGTTGTGGGTGCTGATGTTTGAGTGGACAGTTGTGGGTGCTGATGTTTGAGTGGACAGTTGTGGGTGCTGATGTTTGAGTGGACAGTTGTGGGTGCTGATGTTTGAGTGGACAGTTGTGGGTGCTGATGTTTGAGTGGACAGTTGTGGGTGCTGATGTTTGAGTGGACAGTTGTGGGTGCTGATGTTTGAGTGGACAGTTGTGGGTGCTGATGTTTGAGTGGACAGTTGTGGGTGCTGATGTTTGAGTGGACAGTTGTGGGTGCTGATGTTTGAGTGGACAGTTGTGGGTGCTGATGTTTGAGTGGACAGTTGTGGGTGCTGATGTTTGAGTGGACAGTTGTGGGTGCTGATGTTTGAGTGGACAGTTGCTGGTCTGACGCTTGAGGCTGTCTCTGCTGCAGGGCGCTCCCACCCGTCCCTGCGCTGCGTCCTGATGGCGCTGACTCGATCCCCCCAGCAGGACTCCGGTCAGCTGCCCACCTGCTCCTGCTCACCTGTGCAGACTTTCACCGCCGGCTCTTCCTGCAAGCTGCTGACCAAGAACGCCGTCTTCAGCAGTCCAGATGGACGTGGGACCCTGGTGTGTGCCGGGGACGAGGCGTCCAACTCCACCATGGTAACTCCTGCTCATGAACAGATTATTTCAAGTGCTTCAGGTGTTGTCTCTGGGTTTTACTGGATGAGCAACATGGCGGCTCAGGTGGTAGAGCTGCGCCTCAGCGAGCAGGTTGCCCCGGTTCGACCTTTCTGGGAGGAGTTTGCATGTTCTCGTCGTGCTGTGACCCAAACGGGTGGAGTCTGTTCATGAACACGCTCTTCTCAGAAACTACAACCATCCATCCGTTATCTTTCTTCATCTGTCTGGGTCACTGGTGCTCATGTCCAGCTGTCACTGTGCGAGAGGTGGGGACACCCTGGACACGCCTCCAGTCCATCACAGGGACACACAAGCCGTTTTCGCACTGCACAGTCCTCCCCGGCCCCGCTCGTCCCGGGTTGGCCCTGAGCCCAGCCTGGCCCGCCCCCGCTCATTTTACATTGAGCGGAGAGCCGCCTTGAAGTGGGCGGGGAGTCCTTAGCCAACGCCATTTCCTCACTTGGTTGAACTTATTTTACGTTTGTCTTTTATTGGATTTTTAAAAAAGGAGTTTGTGTTAACCACAGGCATAACACAAACTTCTTATTTTTTTTTTTTTATCCAATAAAAGACAAACGTAAAATAAGTTCAACCAAGTGAGGATCAAACCCGAGTCGAGATAGTTTGGAGTGGAAACCCGACGCGCTTCCACTGAACCACCGAGGCGACGCACGCTTAAAAACTTAAAGTGGGTGGGGAGTTCTTATGTGCGCGCTTGGTGTCATTTATGTTCTAAAATAAGCTGATTTGTAATCAGTTATTAACAAAAATTAAACTCAAACACTAATACATATATTCAGCTAACACATATTTTTTTAGGCGTTTCTGTAGTTATATTTTAATGAAATTCAGCTCGCGCTGAAAGGTGGAAATGCTCTGTATGGGTGCGCGCTTCGTGTTATTTAAACTGGGCCCAGGAGCTTGGCCCGCTTAGAACCTCCGTCAGTCGGGTTCTAAAACTCGGGCTGACGCCGGCCCGGAAAGACAACTGCGAACAAGACGAACCCGGGTTAGAACCCGGGCCGGGGAGGGCTGTGCAGTGCGAAAACAGCTACAGAGAGTTTTATTTTTATTACGATACTTGAAAAATGTCCACGATCCCTGTAATTCAGCTGAACGTGCATTTCCTGGTTTGACCCATAAACACTGAACCGGTTGTGTGAGCCTGCAGGACGTTCAGTGTGCAGCTCTTCTCATTCAGTTCTTGACGTGATCCATGACTCGTACAAGTCAAATGAAAACCTGAGACATTTCTCAGATGTTCATTATTTTTAAATTCTACTTGTTGCGGCCTCCTACAGGAAACGCGAGTAATGATCCTGTTTCTCAGTGTCCGTACGCCTCACAGTCTCCTCCTCCTCAGGTGTGGGACGCCAGCAGCGGCGCCCTGCTGCAGAAGCTTCCAGCCGACCTCCCGGTGTTGGACATCAGCCCCTTGTCTGTGAACCGTGAGCACTTCCTGGCCTCTCTGACAGAGAAGATGCTGAAGCTGTACAGGTGGGAGTGAGCCTGAAGCCTCCGTGTCCTGTGACACGTCGTGACGCGAGGTGACCGTGTGGAGCAGCTCACAGTTTGATGACCGTCTGCCTGGGGAGATGTCTGTTCTGAAAGTTGAGCTTGTATGAATCATGGTTCTGTAAAACGTGTAGAACAAATGTTCAAACCTGACGTGAACTCTGCACGAGGCGTCCTGCAGCGCGGTGACTGCTGGTGGTTCCTGGTGTCGCTGGAAGCCTCGCACGACTCACAAAACCAAGATTTTTTTGAACGTCTCTGTAACGTGGTGGAAAACTGGAGCAGTGTGCTGTGAAATCTACTTTTGAAGGCTGACCTTTGACCTGGGGAAAGTCAGCTGAGGTGAAGTTTCACTCGGAATCAGTTTTTTCTCTCCATCCAGCTGTCAGACAGAAGTCTAATGAAAATTTGTTTTTTACAAAGTTGTAAATATGTATATTTGTTACCTACTGTTTTGTGTACAACCTCAGCTTTAATAAAACTTGACTTATTGTTTTACTGATGTGGCCTGTTTTATTATTTCAGGTTTACGGCTCCTGTTTCATGTGAAGCCAGTGTTAGGCCTGTCACGATAACTAATTTTACTCGGCAATTGTCTCAGAAATTATTACAATAAACAATAATATTGTTTGAAATTTGACAATAATAACTCAAATTTAGAAGAAAAAAAGTTACATTTTGTGTAGTACCTTTGTTGACCACTGGATGGCAGCATAAGAACCTATACTGTATGCTGGTGAAGATTCTCAGTCATCCAGGACATGATAAAATCAAAAGTGTTCAATACAGAAACAACTGGACTTTATTTGTAACAGAAAACGTTTCGCTTCTCATCAGAGAGGCTTTCTCAATTCAAAGAGCAGTGTGTGGAAGCGAGGCTTTTGAAGGGCTGGCAGAAGGCACACACACATCTGTATGTAAATTTAACAGTTCTCTTGCTTTCTTTGTCAATGACATTTTATTTTCTGACAACTTCAGTGAAGTTACACCTACATGAGACTTATTTTTCATCAGAAGCATCTGCTGAAGCTTCACATTCTTCTCATCAACATGAAACAGTCAGAGAGAGTCTTTATTGTCATTTACACCACATGTAGTACATGTGATTAAACTAGATTATGTACACAGGGTCCCAGTTACATCCAACAACAAAATGTAAGAGAAAAATAGTAATAACATCTAGGATTAACTAAGAAAAACATCAACTAGAAATACACTAAGCCCTAGAGTAATAGAAAAACATTATAAACAGCAGCACGAACATGAGTCTTTATGAGCAGATGGTCACAAAAGAACACAGCAACAAGAAAACAGATCAGCACAATGCTCCAGTTCGTACATTCTTCAGACAAAGACCTGGACTGGTGTAAATGTTTTCTTCTTCTTTCAGCTGTTCCCTCTTCAGGGGTCTTCACAGCAGGTCCTCCTCCTCCAGTGATTACACTTTTCTCCATCCACTGCCTGCACTCTTCTTCACCACACTCCCTGTTTTGCTGCAGAGTTGACCCCAAGTCCTTGACGTCCTGCAGTGTCCTTGCTGTCAGACTGAAGAAGTCCTTTTGGAAGACATTTCTACAAAGAAGAATCCATCCAGAGGACCTGACTCAGATCTTAGAGCATCGTGAGCCGTGCAGCTCCACCTGCTCTGGTTCCCTGCATCTGTCTGTGCTCTGTTATCTGGAACCACTGGAAGGTTCCTTGTTCCATCAAAGATCCATTGATCACTGCTGATGGCAGAAGAGCAGGAGCTCTGTTGATCAGACAGTGGTTGTGCGCTTGCAGCTCATTAAAGCACTGTTTCTTTCATTTAAAGTGATTAAATTAAAATCAACTATGTGACTGTCATTGCCCACGTGAGCGTTGAAGTCCCCCAGTAGAACAAGGGAGTCCCCAGGAGGCGCACTCTCCAATACCCCCTCCAAGGACTCCAAAAAGGGTGGGTAGTCTGAGCTGCCGTTTGGTGCATAGGCACAAACAACAGTCAGAGCCCGTCCCCCCACACGTAGGCGAAGGGAGGCTACCCTCTCCCCAACGTACAGGCACCAAGATGGGGGGCAACCCCACTCCTGCTCGGCGCCTCTCACCAGGGGCAACTCCAGAGTAGAAGAGTGTCCAACCCCTCTCAAGGAAACTGGTTCCAGAGCCAGAGCCATGCGTTGAGGTGAGTCCGACTATTTCTAGTCGGAACCTCTCAACCTCACACACTAGCTCAGGCTCCTTCCCCACCAGAGAGGTGACATTCCATGTCCCAATGGCCAGCTTCTGTAGCCGAGGATCAGACCGCCAGGGTCCCCGCCCTCGGCCACCACCCATCTCACATTGCACCCGACCCCTTTGGCCCCTCCCACAGGTGGTGAGCCCATGGGAAGGGGGACCCACGTCTCCTCTTCGGGCTGTGCCCGGCCGGGCTCCATGGGTAAAAGCCCGGCCACCAGGCGCTCGCCAGCGTGCCCCACCTCCGGGCCTGGCTCCAGAGTGGGGCCCCGGTGACCCGCGTCCGGGCGAGGGAAAACTTAGTCCATTTATTTCACTCATCATAGGGGTTTTTGGCCTTGTTCTACTGGGGGACTTCAACGCTCACGTGGGCAATGACAGTGAGACCTGGAGGGGTGTGGTTGGGAGGAACGGCCCCCCTGATCTGAACCAGAGTGGTGTTCTGTTGTTGGACTTCTGTGCTCGTCATGGATTGTCCATAACGAACACCATGTTTAAGCATAAGGGTGTCCATATGTGCTCTTGGCACCAGGACACCCTAGGTCGCAGTTCGATGATCGACTTTGTTGTCGTCTCATCTGATCTGCGGCCGCATGTCCTGGACACTCGGGTGAAGAGAGGGGCGGAGCTGTCAACTGACCACTACCTGGTGGTGAGTTGGCTCCGATGGTGGGGGAGGATGCCGGTCAGACCTGGCAGACCCAAACGTATTGTGAGGGTCTGCTGGGAACGTCTGGCAGAGTCTCCCGTAAGACGGAGCTTTAACTCCCACCTCCGGGAGAGCTTTGAACACGTTCCGAGGGAGGCGGGGGACATGGAGTCCGAGTGGGCCGTGTTCCGCGCCTCTATTGTCGAGGCAGCTTATCGGAGCTGTGGCCGCAAGGTTGTTGGTGCCTGTCGTGGTGGCAACCCTCGAACCCGGTGGTGGACACCGGCAGTGAGGGATGCTGTCAGGCTGAAGAAGGAGTCCTATTGGGCCTTTTTGGCTTGTGGGACCCCGGAAGCAGCTGATAGGTACCGGCAGTCCAAGCGGCATGCGGCTCGGGTGGTTGCTGAGGCAAAAACTCGGGCGTGGGAGGAGTTCGGAGAGGCCATGGAGAATGACTTCCGTACGGCTTCGAGGCGATTCTGGTCCACCATCCGGCGTCTCAGGGGGGGAAAGCGGTACGCGACCAACACCATTTATGGTGGGGATGGCGTGCTGCTGACCTCAACTCGGGATGTTGTGAGTCGGTGGGCGGAATACTTCGAAGACCTCCTCAATCCTACTGGCACGTCTTCCACTGAGGAAGCAGAGCCTGGGGACTTTGGGTCGGGCTCTCCAATCTCTGGAGCTGAGGTCACCGAGGTGGTTAAAAAGCTCCGCGGTGGCAGGGCTCCAGGGGTGGATGAGATTCGCCCTGAGTTCCTTAGGGCTCTGGATGTTGTGGGGTTGTGTTGGCTTACGCGACTCTGCAATATCGCGTGGACATCGGGGGCAGTTCCCTTGGATTGGCAGACTGGGGTGGTGGTTCCCCTATTCAAAAAGGGGGACCGTAGGGTGTGTTCCAACTATAGGGGGATCACACTCTTAAGCCTCCCTGGTAAGGTCTATTCAGGGGTTCTGGAGAGGAGGGTCCGTCGGATAGTCGAACCTCGGATTCAGGAGGAGCAGTGTGGTTTTCGTGCTGGTCGTGGAACACTGGACCAGCTCTACACCCTCAGCAGGGTCCTGGAGGGTGCGTGGGAGTTTGCCCAACCAGTTTACATGTGCTTTGTGGACTTGGAGAAGGCATTCGACCGCGTCCCTCGGGGGTTCTGTGGGGGGTACTCCGGGAGTATGGGGTACCAGGCCCATTGATATGGGCTGTTAGGTCCCTGTACGACCGGTGTCAGAGCTTGGTCCGCATTGCCGGCAGTAAGTCAGGCTCGTTTCCAGTGAGAGTTGGACTCCGCCAAGGTTGCCCTTTGTCACCGATTCTGTTCATAACTTTTATGGACAGAATTTCTAGGCGCAGCCAAGGTGTTGAGAGGATCCGTTTTGGTGGCCTTAGAATCGCTTCTCTGTTTTTTGCAGATGATGTGGTCCTATTGGCTTCATCAGATCGTGATCTACAGCTTTCGCTGGAGCGGTTTGCAGCCGAGTGTGATGCGGCCGGGATGAGGATCAGTTCCTCCAAATCCGAGGCCATGGTCTTGAGCCGGAAAAGGGTAGCATGCCCTCTCCGGGTCGGGGAGGAGGTCCTGCCCCAAGTGGAGGAGTTTAAGTATCTCGGGATCTTGTTCACGAATGAGGGAAAACTGGAGCGTGAGATCGATAGGCGGATAGGTGCAGCATCCGCAGTGAAGCGGGCGCTGTACCGGTCTGTCGTGGTGAAGAGAGAGCTGAGTCAAAAGGCAAAGCTCTCAATTTACCGATCGATCTACGTTCCCACCCTCATCTATGGTCATGAGCTTTGGGTTGTGACCGAAAGAACAAGATCTCGGATACAAGCGGCTGAAATGAGTTTTCTCCGCAGGGTGTCTGGACTCTCCCTTAGAGATAGGGTGAGAAGCTCAGTCATCCGGGAGGGACTCGGAGTAGAGCCGCTGCTTCTCCACATCGAGAGGAGCCAGTTGAGGTGGCTCGGGCATCTGGTTAGGATGCCTCCTGGACGCCTCCCTGGTGAGGTGTTCCGGGCATGTCCCACCGGGAGGAGACCCAGAGGAAGACCCAGGACACGCTGGAGGGACTATGTTTCTCGGCTGGCCTGGGAACGCCTTGGGATTCCCCCAGAGGAGCTGCTCCAAGTGGCTGGGGAGAGGGAAGTCTGGGCCTCCCTACTTAGGCTGCTACCCCCGCGACCCGACCCCGGATAAGCGGAAGAAGATGGATGGATGGATGGATGTGACAAATGATTTGGAGTTTATTTGATAAAGACTTGCTGAAATAGTTCAGACAGATCTGATGTACAGTGCTCTAAATGATTATTAATTATTTGTTTGGTGGGGGAGTGGTGGTGCCGAGGCTAAACTGCCCCTAATCAGAAGTTTGCTGGTTTGAGCCCCTGCCTGGATCATCAACATTTAGGTGGGAAAGATGAAGCACCCACCTCCACCCTCATTTGCCCCACCCTGGGCCCCTCAACCCCCACCATCTGCTCCGCCTGGTGCCCCAGAATGGCCTCTCTCTGCTCCACACAGAGGGCTGTGGTAGCTCAGAGGGCTGTGGTTCCAACAGGAAGGGTGTCTGGTGTAAAAGCAACAACTGCTATGTGTTTGTGAGTAAGTTTTCTATCAAAAGTGATGGTGTTGAACTAAGTAGAGTGGATGAGGTGAAGTTTTTGGGTGTAATTGTTGATGAGAGATTGTCGTGGAAACAGCATGTGTACATTTTGTTAAAACTAAGTTATCTAAATCTATTGGCGTATTGTATAAACTAAAGGACTTGTTAAATGATAGGGCTCTTTATTTGTTATACAACTCAATTTTTGTTCCACATTTAATTTATTGTGTGGAGGTTTGGGGTAAAGCCTTTACAAGTATAACAAATTCTATTTTTATTTTACAGAAAAGAGCGGTGAGAATTATTGCTAGAAAGCCTTATCGTCATTCATCAAATGTATTATTTAAACAACTCAAATTATTGAAGTTTTATGAATTGGTAGATTACAATATTTTGTTAGTAATATACCATACCATACCAGCTTTATTTATAGAGCACTTTAAACACCCACAGGACCAAAGTGCTCATAAGAATGTGCTACCCACAAATGTTCAAATGTTTTTCATAAAGAGAGAAAGCCGTTACAGTTTAAAAGGAACTGAAATGTTTGTTAAACCTAGATCTAGGACTAGTTTGAAGGGACGTTTTATTTCGAATAAGGGAGTGGAATTGTGGAATGTTTTGGAAAAAGATGTTAAAGATGTAAACTCTGTGATGAAATTCAAAAAAATTATCAAGTCTAAACTGCTAACAAAATACTAAAGTTTTAAGTAATGCATCCTAATGTATTTGTTGATTATTGAGTGTGAAATGTTACTAAATTGATCTGTTGTTTCTGGAAGATTATTGTTTAAATTGATTGTTTGAAATTATTATTATTATTATTATTATTATTATTATTATTATTATTATTATTATTATTATTAATAAAAAGGGGCAGACAAAATAAGAAAATTTTCTTCTTTCTGCCAACTTTCATTTGATGTATTTTAATTATTTCACAAATTTATTAAATGTTTTTTTCCCCATTATCTTTTATGTATTTATTTTCTCTTTTTAATATGTAAAATGAATAAAAACTTTAATAAAAAATTTAAAAAAAGCTTTTTTCTTCATTCGTTCAACCTTTATTTGATTGATTTCCAAAGTAAAACTGTGCGTACTACTTTAAAACAAATGTGCATTTCGGTGCATGGAGTTAAACTACTGAACAGTTTGGATAAGGAGTTTACAATAAACCAATTCAAAACACTTTATAAAAAAAAGAATGATTAACTCTTATACACCTTTGAGTTGTTAATGGGAAGAGTGGTATATTGTTATGTATGTTATTGTTGATACAGTATATTGTTTGACACATGTTTTGTTGATTTAATGTATACGGCCAAGACGTTTTTGTAATTACAGGTAGTCCCCGACTTACAAACGAGCTCCGTTCCTACGCACCGTTCGTAACACGAAATTCAAGGTGCTATATGTAGTTTTTGGAACACGCTGGAACTTGGAAAAATTTTGAACAGAGACACGTTTCTGGTCCCTCCCCCTTGCTCTCGGCTGAACTTCAGCTTAGCTCCGCCTCCACTGCATGTCCTGTCGCAGCCGCTGCGATGTTCTGTGATTATATGTTAATAAAACGTTCTAAAAAAAAAAATAAAAACATGGAGCGCTGGTCCAGCACACCAGAACACCAGGAAATCTGCAGAGCCTCGCGCAGCCACGTTGAACCCGAGTTTAATTCGCTCGTGACAAATTCATTCATTTCCTCATCATTTCAGTCATGGAGTCAGCGGAGGAGGAAGCGATCACTTGACTTTTGGCAAAAAAACAAAAGAAAAGTCCAGATCAGGGATGAAGAAGGGGAATTTAATACATTTGTGTCACATACAAAACAGTTTTGCATCGCTTTGCAATCCTTTGAACGAGAACGTGCGCGGCCGCTGGGGCTGGGACAGGCGGGGGCGTGGGTTAGGAGCGTGAGAAGTGAGAAGCTCTGTTTTTATTGGCTGGTTAAAAACTCTGTTTTTATTGGCTGGTTAACGGCGGGTCACTGTGGGTTTTTAGAAATGCTTTTAGTAACACCTGGAGAAGCAAGGGGACTATAGTTTTTTTCAGAGATTACTTGTCTAACATCAGTCTGTCAGGAGATAGTGACAGAGTGAAGAAATATGTTAAAAATATATTTTTTAGAAAAGTTACATATAGAAGCTTTAACGTAAGTCGGAACTCATTACACGTGGCGTTCGTAAAACCGGATTTTGCCGTAAGTCGGAAAATGTATGCTAACGCTGCGCCGCACACCCGTTTATCGACATGAGACTGAACAAGCGTACATACCGGTCCATAAACATGCACAGAACTTTATTTACAAACAGTTAGCTAACACATTACACCACACATTCATCTATAAACACATACCTGTACAGTAATTACTGTACAACAGTACTGTTCTGCACACCATATTCAATAATGAAAAAAAAACAGTAAAAAACAGTGCCGTAGTGTACAGTCCAGGAACTTTAAAAAGGTAGAATCAGCACAGAAACAGCATAGAAAAGAAAATGCCCTTACTTTGATTGAAGAGGTGACAGGCTTATTGAGTGGTTCTGCTGGCCAAAGCTGGATCAGGGGAGCTGCTTAACCCTAGAGCCGTTGTAAGTCGGGGACCACCTGTATTGAGAAAGGGGGCAGGTCTATACAAGATTTTCTTCTTCCTGCTCCCTCTTCACTCGTGTAAATATGTGTGTAATATGTGTTGTCAGAGAATGTGTTTGTAAACTGATGATTTTTTTTAATTGAGTGAATAAATAAATTGATTGATTGATTGATTATTTATCTGGACTTTTCTTTTGTTTTTGTTTTTTGCCAAAAGTCAAAAGGTCCTTTTCTGTTGCCGGCCCAAAAGCCTGGAACAACCTCCCCCTTGAGCTGCGTGCCACCTCTGATCTGACTGTTTAAATCCAGACTGAAGACCCACTTGTTCAAAAAAGCTTTCAGTGTGTAACTTTTATTACTTTTGGTATTTTAGTATGTAGCATTTTTATTTCCATTGCCTCCTTTTATTGCTGTTGCTTTTATTCTATTTTCACTGATTTATTGTACCGGTTTTTATATTTTCTGTCCTGTTAAGCACCTTGGTCAATGCAAAGCATTGTAGAAAGGTGCTATACAAATAAAGTTTATTATTATTCTAGGTTAGTAAATGAGTCTCCCATTAAATTCACTGTGTCGAACCCTGAAGAAGGGAGCAGACGAAAGAAGAAATTAATTTATTTGTTTGCGTATTTATTTATTTTTCTTT
>JBBPBX010008885.1:33179-61381 GCA_038048925.1 Garcialebias charrua
GTATTTATTTATTTTTCTTTCCAAGCAGCTTCATGTTCTCTGACCCCCCCCTCAAAAAAAAAAAAAAAAAAAAGTTCTCTGACCACTGCACTGGGTTTGTTTTATTTTAACTCCGGATGCTCATGAACGCGTCATCAGGGTCGGTGCATCACATTTCCGAGGTGCCCTGAACGCGTCAGCATCTGTGAAGATGGCGCTGTGTAGACGTGTTCCTCTGCTCCTCGTTTTCTTCTGCAGCTTCTCCTCTTTACATCACATTCAAGCTGAAAAAGACGTCCCCTTCAAACTGGGAGTTAATGCTGAACGGGTCCAGAGCCCGGGTGGAGGACCGGGCCTCGCTGCGGTGATCCCCGGCGGCGGCACCGGGGATCGGTTCCAGGCTGCTGCGGCCTCGCTGACTCGGAGGCGTCCTGCCGGCTGGAAGCTGTCTGAAGAGGCGGCGTGCAGAGAGGACCTGGCCCGGCTCTGCCCCAAGCACTCCTGGAACAACAACCTGGCGGTCCTGGAGTGTCTCCAGGACAAGAAAGAGGTGAACGGCTTGTGTTGTTTCTGTTCAGAACCAGGGTGTGCCTGTTCACCACCTCCATTAGCCGTTAGCTGCTGCACCTCGTAGTTTCAGAACACCGTTACGAACTGCCGCAACAAAACGCAGCAATTAAGAAATTGTTGTCATTGTGTCTGTTTCACTGAACTCAGATCCAGGTTTGAGCAGATTCAAAAATGTTGGGGTGTAATGATCCCTTCGGCGTGAAGCAGAACTTAAACCTGGTTCTCTTCTTCTTACACATTAAAGGAAAGTGTTAAAGTTGTGGTCGAGAAAACGAAGCGTTGACCCAAGAACTGGTTCTGAAAGTGACTGGAGTCTGGCAGGTTGAGAAGTTTTCTGCTTTAACGACGTGTTTCAAAAAGATCAGGAAGTTCAGCTGGGGTTCAGAGGTCAAGAACTTTCTGGGTTCTGGTCAGTTAGACCCAGTTGGTTCAGATTAGAGCAGGTGAACTTTGGTTCTGTTTGGACCCAGTTGGTTCAGATTAGAGCAGGTAAACCTTGGTTCTGTTTGGACCCAGTTGGTTCAGATTAGAGCAGGTAAACTTGGTTCTGTTTGGACCCAGTTGGTTCAGATTAGAGCAGGTAAACTTTGGTTCTGTTTGGACCCAGTTGGTTCAGATTAGAGCAGGTAAACTTTGGTTCTGTTTGGACCCAGTTGGTTCAGATTAGAGCAGGTAAACTTTGGTTCTGTTTGGACCCAGTTGGTTCAGATTAGAGCAGGTAAACTTTGGTTCTGTTTGGACCCAGTTGGTTCAGATTAGAGCAGGTAAACTTTGGTTCTGTTTGGACCCATTTGGTTCAGATTAGAGCAGGTAAACTTTGGTTCTGTTTGGACCCATTTGGTTCAGATTAGAGCAGGTAAACTTTGGTTCTGTTTGGACCCATTTGGTTCAGATTAGAGCAGGTAAACCTTGGTTCTGTTTGGACCCATTTGGTTCAGATTAGAGCAGGTAAACCTTGGTTCTGTTTGGACCCAGTTGGTTCAGATTAGAGCAGGTAAACCTTGGTTCTGTTTGGACCCATTTGGTTCAGATTAGAGCAGGTAAACTTTGGTTCTGTTTGGACCCAGTTGGTTCAGATTAGAGCAGGTAAACTTTGGTTCTGTTTGGACCCAGTTGGTTCAGATTAGAGCAGGTAAACTTTGGTTCTGTTTGGACCCAGTTGGTTCAGATTAGAGCAGGTAAACTTTGGTTCTGTTTGGACCCATTTGGTTCAGATTAGAGCAGGTAAACTTTGGTTCTGTTTGGACCCAGTTGGTTCAGATTAGAGCAGGTAAACCTTGGTTCTGTTTGGACCCAGTTGGTTCAGATTAGAGCAGGTAAACCTTGGTTCTGTTTGGACCCAGTTGGTTCAGATTAGAGCAGGTAAACCTTGGTTCTGTTTGGACCCAGTTGGTTCAGATTAGAGCAGGTAAACTTTGGTTCTGTTTGGACCCATTTGGTTCAGATTAGAGCAGGTAAACCTTGGTTCTGTTTGGACCCATTTGGTTCAGATTAGAGCAGGTAAACTTTGGTTCTGTTTGGACCCAGTTGGTTCAGATTAGAGCAGGTAAACCTTGGTTCTGTTTGGACCCAGTTGGTTCAGATTAGAGCAGGTAAACCTTGGTTCTGTTTGGACCCAGTTGGTTCAGATTAGAGCAGGTAAACTTTGGTTCTGTTTGGACCCAGTTGGTTCAGATTAGAGCAGGTAAACCTTGGTTCTGTTTGGACCCAGTTGGTTCAGATTAGAGCAGGTAAACTTTGGTTCTGTTTGGACCCAGTTGGTTCAGATTAGAGCAGGTAAACCTTGGTTCTGTTTGGACCCAGTTGGTTCAGATTAGAGCAGGTAAACCTTGGTTCTGTTTGGACCCATTTGGTTCAGATTAGAGCAGGTAAACCTTGGTTCTGTTTGGACCCAGTTGGTTCAGATTAGAGCAGGTAAACCTTGGTTCTGTTTGGACCCAGTTGGTTCAGATTAGAGCAGGTAAACCTTGGTTCTGTTTGGACCCAGTTGGTTCAGATTAGAGCAGGTAAACTTTGGTTCTGTTTGGACCTAGTTGGTTCAGATTAGAGCAGGTAAACCTTGGTTCTGTTTGGACCCAGTTGGTTCAGATTAGAGCAGGTAAACTTTGGTTCTGTTTGGACCCAGTTGGTTCAGATTAGAGCAGGTAAACCTTGGTTCTGTTTGGACCCAGTTGGTTCAGATTAGAGCAGGTAAACCTTGGTTCTGTTTGGACCCAGTTGGTTCAGATTAGAGCAGGTAAACCTTGGTTCTGTTTGGACCCAGTTGGTTCAGATTAGAGCAGGTAAACCTTGGTTCTGTTTGGACCCAGTTGGTTCAGATTAGAGCAGGTAAACCTTGGTTCTGTTTGGACCCAGTTGGTTCAGATTAGAGCAGGTAAACCTTGGTTCTGTTTGGACCCAGTTGGTTCAGATTAGAGCAGGTAAACCTTGGTTCTGTTTGGACCCAGTTGGTTCAGATTAGAGCAGGTAAACCTTGGTTCTGTTTGGACCCAGTTGGTTCAGATTAGAGCAGGTAAACCTTGGTTCTGTTTGGACCCAGTTGGTTCAGATTAGAGCAGGTAAACCTTGGTTCTGTTTGGACCCAGTTGGTTCAGATTAGAGCAGGTAAACCTTGGTTCTGTTTGGACCCAGTTGGTTCAGATTAGAGCAGGTAAACCTTGGTTCTGTTTGGACCCAGTTGGTTCAGATTAGAGCAGGTAAACTTTGGTTCTGTTTGGACCCATTTGGTTCAGATTAGAGCAGGTAAACTTTGGTTCTGTTTGGACCCAGTTGGTTCAGATTAGAGCAGGTAAACCTTGGTTCTGTTTGGACCCATTTGGTTCAGATTAGAGCAGGTAAACCTTGGTTCTGTTTGGACCCAGTTGGTTCAGATTAGAGCAGGTAAACCTTGGTTCTGTTTGGACCCAGTTGGTTCAGATTAGAGCAGGTAAACTTTGGTTCTGTTTGGACCCAGTTGGTTCAGATTAGAGCAGGTAAACCTTGGTTCTGTTTGGACCCAGTTGGTTCAGATTAGAGCAGGTAAACTTTGGTTCTGTTTGGACCCAGTTGGTTCAGATTAGAGCAGGTAAACCTTGGTTCTGTTTGGACCCAGTTGGTTCAGATTAGAGCAGGTAAACCTTGGTTCTGTTTGGACCCAGTTGGTTCAGATTAGAGCAGGTAAACTTTGGTTCTGTTTGGACCCAGTTGGTTCAGATTAGAGCAGGTAAACCTTGGTTCTGTTTGGACCCAGTTGGTTCAGATTAGAGCAGGTAAACCTTGGTTCTGTTTGGACCCAGTTGGTTCAGATTAGAGCAGGTAAACCTTGGTTCTGTTTGGACCCAGTTGGTTCAGATTAGAGCAGGTAAACTTTGGTTCTGTTTGGACCCAGTTGGTTCAGATTAGAGCAGGTAAACTTTGGTTCTGTTTGGACCCAGTTGGTTCAGATTAGAGCAGGTAAACCTTGGTTCTGTTTGGACCCATTTGGTTCAGATTAGAGCAGGTAAACCTTGGTTCTGTTTGGACCCAGTTGGTTCAGATTAGAGCAGGTAAACCTTGGTTCTGTTTGGACCCATTTGGTTCAGATTAGAGCAGGTAAACCTTGGTTCTGTTTGGACCCAGTTGGTTCAGATTAGAGCAGGTAAACTTTGGTTCTGTTTGGACCCAGTTGGTTCAGATTAGAGCAGGTAAACTTTGGTTCTGTTTGGACCCAGTTGGTTCAGATTAGAGCAGGTAAACCTTGGTTCTGTTTGGACCCATTTGGTTCAGATTAGAGCAGGTAAACCTTGGTTCTGTTTGGACCCAGTTGGTTCAGATTAGAGCAGGTAAACCTTGGTTCTGTTTGGACCCATTTGGTTCAGATTAGAGCAGGTAAACCTTGGTTCTGTTTGGACCCATTTGGTTCAGATTAGAGCAGGTAAACTTTGGTTCTGTTTGGACCCATTTGGTTCAGATTAGAGCAGGTAAACCTTGGTTCTGTTTGGACCCAGTTGGTTCAGATTAGAGCAGGTAAACTTTGGTTCTGTTTGGACCCAGTTGGTTCAGATTAGAGCAGGTAAACCTTGGTTCTGTTTGGACCCAGTTGGTTCAGATTAGAGCAGGTAAACCTTGGTTCTGTTTGGACCCAGTTGGTTCAGATTAGAGCAGGTAAACTTTGGTTCTGTTTGGACCCAGTTGGTTCAGATTAGAGCAGGTAAACCTTGGTTCTGTTTGGACCCAGTTGGTTCAGATTAGAGCAGGTAAACTTTGGTTCTGTTTGGACCCAGTTGGTTCAGATTAGAGCAGGTAAACTTTGGTTCTGTTTGGACCCAGTTGGTTCAGATTAGAGCAGGTAAACCTTGGTTCTGTTTGGACCCAGTTGGTTCAGATTAGAGCAGGTAAACCTTGGTTCTGTTTGGACCCAGTTGGTTCAGATTAGAGCAGGTAAACCTTGGTTCTGTTTGGACCCAGTTGGTTCAGATTAGAGCAGGTAAACTTTGGTTCTGTTTGGACCCAGTTGGTTCAGATTAGAGCAGGTAAACCTTGGTTCTGTTTGGACCCAGTTGGTTCAGATTAGAGCAGGTAAACCTTGGTTCTGTTTGGACCCAGTTGGTTCAGATTAGAGCAGGTAAACCTTGGTTCTGTTTGGACCCAGTTGGTTCAGATTAGAGCAGGTAAACTTTGGTTCTGTTTGGACCCAGTTGGTTCAGATTAGAGCAGGTAAACCTTGGTTCTGTTTGGACCCAGTTGGTTCAGATTAGAGCAGGTAAACCTTGGTTCTGTTTGGACCCAGTTGGTTCAGATTAGAGCAGGTAAACCTTGGTTCTGTTTGGACCCAGTTGGTTCAGATTAGAGCAGGTAAACCTTGGTTCTGTTTGGACCCAGTTGGTTCAGATTAGAGCAGGTAAACCTTGGTTCTGTTTGGACCCAGTTGGTTCAGATTAGAGCAGGTAAACTTTGGTTCTGTTTGGACCCAGTTGGTTCAGATTAGAGCAGGTAAACTTTGGTTCTGTTTGGACCCAGTTGGTTCAGATTAGAGCAGGTAAACCTTGGTTCTGTTTGGACCCAGTTGGTTCAGATTAGAGCAGGTAAACTTTGGTTCTGTTTGGACCCAGTTGGTTCAGATTAGAGCAGGTAAACCTTGGTTCTGTTTGGACCCAGTTGGTTCAGATTAGAGCAGGTAAACTTTGGTTCTGTTTGGACCCAGTTGGTTCAGATTAGAGCAGGTAAACCTTGGTTCTGTTTGGACCCAGTTGGTTCAGATTAGAGCAGGTAAACCTTGGTTCTGTTTGGACCCAGTTGGTTCAGATTAGAGCAGGTAAACCTTGGTTCTGTTTGGACCCAGTTGGTTCAGATTAGAGCAGGTAAACCTTGGTTCTGTTTGGACCCAGTTGGTTCAGATTAGAGCAGGTAAACCTTGGTTCTGTTTGGACCCAGTTGGTTCAGATTAGAGCAGGTAAACCTTGGTTCTGTTTGGACCCAGTTGGTTCAGATTAGAGCAGGTAAACCTTGGTTCTGTTTGGACCCAGTTGGTTCAGATTAGAGCAGGTAAACCTTGGTTCTGTTTGGACCCAGTTGGTTCAGATTAGAGCAGGTAAACCTTGGTTCTGTTTGGACCCAGTTGGTTCAGATTAGAGCAGGTAAACTTTGGTTCTGTTTGGACCCAGTTGGTTCAGATTAGAGCAGGTAAACCTTGGTTCTGTTTGGACCCAGTTGGTTCAGATTAGAGCAGGTAAACCTTGGTTCTGTTTGGACCCAGTTGGTTCAGATTAGAGCAGGTAAACCTTGGTTCTGTTTGGACCCAGTTGGTTCAGATTAGAGCAGGTAAACTTTGGTTCTGTTTGGACCCAGTTGGTTCAGATTAGAGCAGGTAAACCTTGGTTCTGTTTGGACCCAGTTGGTTCAGATTAGAGCAGGTAAACCTTGGTTCTGTTTGGACCCAGTTGGTTCAGATTAGAGCAGGTAAACTTTGGTTCTGTTTGGACCCAGTTGGTTCAGATTAGAGCAGGTAAACCTTGGTTCTGTTTGGACCCAGTTGGTTCAGATTAGAGCAGGTAAACTTTGGTTCTGTTTGGACCCAGTTGGTTCAGATTAGAGCAGGTAAACTTTGGTTCTGTTTGGACCCAGTTGGTTCAGATTAGAGCAGGTAAACTTTGGTTCTGTTTGGACCCAGTTGGTTCAGATTAGAGCAGGTAAACTTTGGTTCTGTTTGGACCCAGTTGGTTCAGATTAGAGCAGGTAAACCTTGGTTCTGTTTGGACCCAGTTGGTTCAGATTAGAGCAGGTAAACCTTGGTTCTGTTTGGACCCAGTTGGTTCAGATTAGAGCAGGTAAACCTTGGTTCTGTTTGGACCCAGTTGGTTCAGATTAGAGCAGGTAAACTTTGGTTCTGTTTGGACCCAGTTGGTTCAGATTAGAGCAGGTAAACCTTGGTTCTGTTTGGACCCAGTTGGTTCAGATTAGAGCAGGTAAACCTTGGTTCTGTTTGGACCCAGTTGGTTCAGATTAGAGCAGGTAAACCTTGGTTCTGTTTGGACCCAGTTGGTTCAGATTAGAGCAGGTAAACCTTGGTTCTGTTTGGACCCAGTTGGTTCAGATTAGAGCAGGTAAACCTTGGTTCTGTTTGGACCCAGTTGGTTCAGATTAGAGCAGGTAAACTTTGGTTCTGTTTGGACCCAGTTGGTTCAGATTAGAGCAGGTAAACTTTGGTTCTGTTTGGACCCAGTTGGTTCAGATTAGAGCAGGTAAACCTTGGTTCTGTTTGGACCCAGTTGGTTCAGATTAGAGCAGGTAAACTTTGGTTCTGTTTGGACCCAGTTGGTTCAGATTAGAGCAGGTAAACCTTGGTTCTGTTTGGACCCAGTTGGTTCAGATTAGAGCAGGTAAACTTTGGTTCTGTTTGGACCCAGTTGGTTCAGATTAGAGCAGGTAAACTTTGGTTCTGTTTGGACCCAGTTGGTTCAGATTAGAGCAGGTAAACCTTGGTTCTGTTTGGACCCAGTTGGTTCAGATTAGAGCAGGTAAACCTTGGTTCTGTTTGGACCCAGTTGGTTCAGATTAGAGCAGGTAAACCTTGGTTCTGTTTGGACCCAGTTGGTTCAGATTAGAGCAGGTAAACTTTGGTTCTGTTTGGACCCAGTTGGTTCAGATTAGAGCAGGTAAACCTTGGTTCTGTTTGGACCCAGTTGGTTCAGATTAGAGCAGGTAAACCTTGGTTCTGTTTGGACCCAGTTGGTTCAGATTAGAGCAGGTAAACCTTGGTTCTGTTTGGACCCAGTTGGTTCAGATTAGAGCAGGTAAACCTTGGTTCTGTTTGGACCCAGTTGGTTCAGATTAGAGCAGGTAAACCTTGGTTCTGTTTGGACCCAGTTGGTTCAGATTAGAGCAGGTAAACTTTGGTTCTGTTTGGACCCAGTTGGTTCAGATTAGAGCAGGTAAACCTTGGTTCTGTTTGGACCCAGTTGGTTCAGATTAGAGCAGGTAAACTTTGGTTCTGTTTGGACCCAGTTGGTTCAGATTAGAGCAGGTAAACTTTGGTTCTGTTTGGACCCAGTTGGTTCAGATTAGAGCAGGTAAACCTTGGTTCTGTTTGGACCCAGTTGGTTCAGATTAGAGCAGGTAAACTTTGGTTCTGTTTGGACCCATTTGGTTCAGATTAGAGCAGGTAAACTTTGGTTCTGTTTGGACCCAGTTGGTTCAGATTAGAGCAGGTAAACCTTGGTTCTGTTTGGACCCAGTTGGTTCAGATTAGAGCAGGTAAACTTTGGTTCTGTTTGGACCCAGTTGGTTCAGATTAGAGCAGGTAAACCTTGGTTCTGTTTGGACCCATTTGGTTCAGATTAGAGCAGGTAAACCTTGGTTCTGTTTGGACCCAGTTGGTTCAGATTAGAGCAGGTAAACTTTGGTTCTGTTTGGACCCAGTTGGTTCAGATTAGAGCAGGTAAACCTTGGTTCTGTTTGGACCCAGTTGGTTCAGATTAGAGCAGGTAAACCTTGGTTCTGTTTGGACCCAGTTGGTTCAGATTAGAGCAGGTAAACCTTGGTTCTGTTTGGACCCAGTTGGTTCAGATTAGAGCAGGTAAACCTTGGTTCTGTTTGGACCCAGTTGGTTCAGATTAGAGCAGGTAAACTTTGGTTCTGTTTGGACCCAGTTGGTTCAGATTAGAGCAGGTAAACCTTGGTTCTGTTTGGACCCAGTTGGTTCAGATTAGAGCAGGTAAACCTTGGTTCTGTTTGGACCCAGTTGGTTCAGATTAGAGCAGGTAAACTTTGGTTCTGTTTGGACCCAGTTGGTTCAGATTAGAGCAGGTAAACTTTGGTTCTGTTTGGACCCAGTTGGTTCAGATTAGAGCAGGTAAACCTTGGTTCTGTTTGGACCCAGTTGGTTCAGATTAGAGCAGGTAAACTTTGGTTCTGTTTGGACCCATTTGGTTCAGATTAGAGCAGGTAAACTTTGGTTCTGTTTGGACCCAGTTGGTTCAGATTAGAGCAGGTAAACCTTGGTTCTGTTTGGACCCAGTTGGTTCAGATTAGAGCAGGTAAACCTTGGTTCTGTTTGGACCCAGTTGGTTCAGATTAGAGCAGGTAAACCTTGGTTCTGTTTGGACCCAGTTGGTTCAGATTAGAGCAGGTAAACCTTGGTTCTGTTTGGACCCATTTGGTTCAGATTAGAGCAGGTAAACCTTGGTTCTGTTTGGACCCAGTTGGTTCAGATTAGAGCAGGTAAACCTTGGTTCTGTTTGGACCCAGTTGGTTCAGATTAGAGCAGGTAAACCTTGGTTCTGTTTGGACCCAGTTGGTTCAGATTAGAGCAGGTAAACCTTGGTTCTGTTTGGACCCATTTGGTTCAGATTAGAGCAGGTAAACTTTGGTTCTGTTTGGACCCAGTTGGTTCAGATTAGAGCAGGTAAACTTTGGTTCTGTTTGGACCCAGTTGGTTCAGATTAGAGCAGGTAAACTTTGGTTCTGTTTGGACCCAGTTGGTTCAGATTAGAGCAGGTAAACCTTGGTTCTGTTTGGACCCAGTTGGTTCAGATTAGAGCAGGTAAACTTTGGTTCTGTTTGGACCCATTTGGTTCAGATTAGAGCAGGTAAACCTTGGTTCTGTTTGGACCCAGTTGGTTCAGATTAGAGCAGGTAAACTTTGGTTCTGTTTGGACCCATTTGGTTCAGATTAGAGCAGGTAAACTTTGGTTCTGTTTGGACCCAGTTGGTTCAGATTAGAGCAGGTAAACTTTGGTTCTGTTTGGACCCATTTGGTTCAGATTAGAGCAGGTAAACTTTGGTTCTGTTTGGACCCAGCTGGTTCAGATTAGAGCAGGTAAACCTTGGAGAATGGAGAAAAAGAGAAGGTTTGCTTAACTGAGGATTGACTTGTAGGAGGGATTTGATTTGTAGAAGTTTGATTATTAGATGAAGTGGCTGATTTTCTATTTGTAACTGTGTCAAATAATGAACTAGAAGCAACAAAATGTTTGTTGAAACAGTTCAGGATCTTATGCTTATTTGACACAGGAACAGAGTTAAAGGGGACCTCAGATGTGTTTTTTAAATTTTTATGGTATGTCTGTGTGCTATCCAGACCCTGTTCATTGAATTTAATACACAAAATAATTCTTAGATAATAAATTATACCCTTTTTAATTCTGCCATTTCTAGCTTCCGTTCTAAACGACCTGTTTATGATAATGAGCTGTGAAGTCCACGCCCGTCAAAACTCTGTCTCCGCCCTCTGTAACAGCCAGTATCTCAAATCTGTATTTTTAAAATTAGCTTTTTTTTAGAACTCATTTGTCTTACTGTTACGCCAAAAATACACTACTTGCGGCTCCGCCCCGCTCCGCAGGTCGCAGCTGAGCGAGTCCAATTTCCACTTCCTCAGCTCAGGTCCGCATGGATGCGCCGCTCCGAGACGCATGCGCGGGAATTGCGAGATCGCGCGATAAATCAAGTGATAAATAATGAAGTCAGAACAAAACAATTCATTCGGTGGAAGAAGGAGAACAACAGTAGAGACTGCTGCCTTGATCTTCTCTCGTAAATGAGCGACAGGACATGGTTTGAGCAACAGGAAGTGATGTATTACATTTCAGAATAAAATACTTTATTTATTTATTTATTTCTTGTATTGCGTTTGTAGGCGTAGTCATAAATGATAGTTTGACAGCATTTTTGTACAAATAAATCCGTATAGAGCTAGGATTAGTCCGCCCGTGGTGATTTTATTTTGTAAAATACGGATGTTGTGCTCGTTCCTTTTCCTGTTGGTGCGACGTAATCTTCAAAAGTTGACTACGGCACAGCTCCGGCGTCCGGCAGAAATAGAAAAATTTCTAATTTTGACGGACTGCCGTCCGCTCTCCGCAACTCGCCGCCGCCGTGCGGAGCCAGTGTAAACTCTGTCATTGATTATAATGGGTGCATATTTGCTGCGGAGGTCGGACCGGAGCGGGGCGGAGCCGTAACGCGTGCAGTGTATTTTTGGCGTTAGTGCTAGCTTAAGATAACTTACCGAAAGCTGTTTGTGCGCGCCGCCATTAGCTGCTCCTTTTATCATGCCCTTCCGAATCTGAGGTTAAAATTAGCTCTTCCTCCTCCTTCGGTAACAAACAGCCCGCGTAGCTCCTAGTTGCATGCGGCGCTTCGATCCGCGGCTGCACATCCAATACAGACACACACAAAGTTCACCGAGTTTTTCCAGTTAATTTATCCGTATGAGGCAACCTCTGACCGTCACCGGACCCACACGGTTCTCAAAAGCCAGCAGCTCCCTGCAGCCCTCACCCGATGTCTCCGAAACAAAAAAACAAACAAAAAAGATGCCGTGGCAGGGAAGCAAACCCTGGTCCTTTGGGTGCGACACCAGCCATTTATCTCACTGACCTACAGGCGCAGTTGAGCAAAAGCAGTCCTTCATCGTATAAGAAACGAATACAACCACCTACTTTTAGAACGCTGGAGTTTTGATTAGATTTTGATGAAGTGAAGGGTATTCGTAAAATAAATAAATTGCTAATCTGAAAAGTATATCGATCAGTGGTGCTTGTACATTTCAGACTGTTGCCCCGCGAGAGTGTGTGTGTGCACAGTTTCAACGAGACAGAGTTCAAACAAGGTAATAAAACATTCTGGTTTTACTCAAGATGTGCTGCGTGGCTGGAGCAGGGCAAGCCCCTAGCCCCCCCGGGGGCTAAATAAATGAATAAATAAATAAATGACCGCCGGGTCAGCTCCAAAACTGCTCGGCAACCGTGACGTCTATTATACTGAAATGGGTTGAGCCGCACCAGGGGTTGCTAGGTGAGGGGCTGGACTCAGGTTTGGTGTGGGTTGTCCTGCGGTTTGTGACGTCACAAACCGTAGGAAGTGTGAAACGAACCGTTTTTATCACAGACAAATCTACTTAGAGTAAATAAACCACTGGGTGCATTTTTTTGGCACAAGGACTGTTTTTTTATGAAGTAAATACCAAAGTTGAGTAAAAAAACATTAAAAAGTGAATTTTGCATGTGTGGTCCCCTTTAACGAGAAGTTGTGATGGGAGGTCAGATGATTGGGGGGTGCCTGAGAGAGATTTTATGGTTTTCCAGAATTTTTTAAGGTCGTTTAGATTTTTGGAGGTCTGAGATAAGAAATAGTTACGTTTTGCAGCTTTGATGGCAGTTGTGAATTTATTCCTCAGCTGCCGAAAATTCAACCAATCAGTGTCTGAGGCTGATTTTCTTGCTGCGGCCCAAATATGGTCTCTCTTGTGCAGGAGGTCAGCTAGTTCAGGAGTAAACCAGGGGCTGTCACGTCCCTTTATTCTGAACTGATGAAAAGGAGTGTGTTTGTTCACAAAATAAATGAAACAATTATGAAAATTGTTCCAAGCGGTGTTCATGTCATCAGTTAATAGAATACGTTGCCAATCAAAGTGGGATAGATCCCAGAGGAATGACTGTTCACAGAAACGTTTCAAATCTCTTTTTTGATTTAATCTAGGCTTAGAAGGTGGAAGTTTAATATCTCTGAGAGCCGCTATTACACAATGAACACTCAAAATGTCAGCGAATACACTTGTACCAAGGAATTTGTGAGGCGTATTTGTTAGAAACAGGTCTTAGATGGAAGATTTTTTAGGACAGTTTTTGTTTGGTCGAGTGGGAGAGTCAATAAGTTGGGTTAGCTTGAGTGATGGGCAACATTCCTTGAATTTGTCACAGAGGGGGGTCGACTTATCCCAGTCAGTGTTGAAATCTCCTGCCAAAAAAATCTCTTTGAATTTTAAATTTCTTAGGAATTATGTCAGGGAGGACAGCGCCTCAGGTGTTGCTGAGGGGGGACGATAACAACCCACTACAGATAAGATCTGACCTCCATTTAAAGTGATGTTTACAGCTAAGGCCTCAAACGGGTTGGGATTGTTTTTGCAGACACAATACTGGAAACCAGAGAATCTCTGATGTAAATAGCGACTCCCACCCCACTTTTTGACGGTCACAGCGATAGATATTAAATCCATTGATTACCAGATCATCATTCAGTACAGATTTGTTGAGCCACGTTTCAGAGATGAAGATTACATCTGCCCCAGAAGAACTGACCAGAATTTTCAAGGCATCAAGTCTTTTTAGAAGACTACGAGCGTTTACATGCAGGAAATGAAGATCTGACTTATTTTTAAAATTCATCTGGTGTACTATAGTTAGTGGGGGGTCTAGGGTTGGGCTGAATCCCTGAGAGCAGTAACAACATTATTATCAGATATTTTCTTGAATTCTTTGTCACTGATGTGTAATTACAGGACAATTACCAGTTAGCCTAACTTGCATTTTTCTGGTCTGTGGGAGGAAACCAGAGTACCCAGTAGGGCTGCACCGATAAATCGGCCGGCCGATCGATCGGCCCCGCTTTCCTTAATTTGGGGAGATCGGTGATCGGCCGATCTTTAAACGGGAAGCCGATTTTTATCCACCGATCGCATCTGCCTCCGCAAAGGTCGGAAAATCATGAAAATTTAGGGTGCATTTTGACCTTTTAACACCCGAAAATCGGTATCGGCCAAAATCGGAATCGGCAGGTCAGATTTTCTAAAAATCTGTGATCGGTGATCGGCCAGAAAATTGAAATCGGTGCACCCCTAGTACCCAGAACAAGTAGCGTCTTCACAAAAAGGCCCTAGCAGGATTTTGAATGACCTTGCTGTGAGGTGGCAGCTCTAACCACTGTGCCACTGTGCCGCCTTTGGTAAAAAGTACATTTTAAAAAATGTCTAATTTTGTCTCTGCTCAGTTTGTGCAGGAAAGTTTTGACGTGTCCAATAATATAAATTATTAAATAAACTGCTGAGTGACAGAGTAAAGAAAAGATGTCAGCCATCTGACTGGAATTAATTAATTTACTGAAACTGACCAAACTAGGTTTTTAATTTTGGCCCCTTTTGTAACCGTCATCCAAGCAACTTTTCTGAAATTGGTCCTTCCTGTCTGTAGTGTCATCATCCTCAAAGTTCTGAAGTGGAAACACTGCCTTTCTGAACAGCAGATGTGTTTGTAGAAAACTCTGCCCTTGAAACATTCTTTTTATCTTTAACTTTGCAGACACCTTACAGACAGTATCTACAGCTAAAGTCTGTTCCACTCCACACTAAAGTGTCCACGTGGAATTATTATTATTTTACTGAAATTGACTATTGTTGGCACAATAAAGCAACTGGGAAGAACAATCAAATATAGCATTTGTTTATTTCCAGGTCACGGTCAGTCAAGCTGAAACGGTCCTTTTCCAATCACAAGCCGATTTCTTGGGACATCTTTAATTCTATGACTGCTTTAGTGAATAATAATAATAATAATAATAACAATAATAATAATAATACTTTATTTATAGAGCCCTTTAAAACAACCACAGCTGCAACAAAGTGCTCTCGGCTGGTCTACATCAGTCTGTGTATCTAAGTTATGAAAACGTGTTTCAGTCAGTTTTAAACTAGGAAAAATAATGTGTAAAAAAAATGCATTTTTAAAATAAAAAAATAAATGAAGTATGCATGAAGTATAAAATTGTAAAAAATGGACTGCTACCAGTAAAAAAAAAGTTTAAATAAAACAAAGATAAAGCATTATTTAAGTTGTCAGTATGAAATTATATAAAAGCCTTGAGAAATTAGTATACAATTTACTTAATGACCCTTTTGCAACATTTTTCTTTTAGTTGAAGAAATACCCTTAAGTGCAAGGTGTGGTAAGCCTTCATTTGTTTTAAAAGCGTGTCACTGTCACACTGAGACCTCTGCAGAAACATCCTAACAACCTTTTCTTTTATCTTTTCAGGAAACTGAGATTGCCACTGAGTGCAACCATGTAAGTATCTTGGCACAAAAACACCACTCCATACTTTTTCATCCATGCATCCTTTCTTTAATTACTGGTAGTTCAATCATCGTCTGCCACTTGTTGCGGAGCAGGGGCAGCAGCTTGAGCAGGAGGGTCCAAACATCTTTCAACAGCCACCTCTTCTGGGAAGATTTCAAGATGTTTCCAAGCCACATGAGAGACATGGTCTTTCCAGTTTTTTCTGGGGTCTATTCACAGTCAGACATGCCTGAGAAACTTCCCTAAGGACACGTCCAGGAGGCATCCTTACCAGATGCCCAAACCACCTCAACTGGTTCCTCTGTGTGAAGGAACAGCGGTTATACTACAAATCTGTCCAGAATAACTGAACCATTCAGCATATCTTTAAGGGAGAGCCAGGTTACTCTGTAGAAAATACAAACCGGATTCCAAAAAAGTTGGGACACTAAACAAATTGTGAATAAAAACTGAATGCAATGATATGGAGGTGCCAACATCTAATATTTTATTCAGAATAGAACACAAATCACAGATCAAAAGTTTAAACTGAGAGAATGTATCATTTTAAGGGAAAAATATGTTGTTTCAAAATTTCATGGCGTCAACAAATCCCAAAAAAGTTGGGACAAGTCCATTTTTACCACTGTGTGTCATCCCCCCTTCTTCTTACAACACTCAACAGACGTCTGGGGACAGAGGAGACCAGTTTCTCAAGTTTAGAAATAGGAATGCTCTACATTCATGTCTAATACAGGCCTCTAACTGTTCAATCGTCTTGGGCCTTCTTTGTTGCACCTTCCTCTTTATGATGCACCAAATGTTCTCTATAGGTGAAACATCTGGACTGCAGGCTGGACATTTCAGTACCGGATCCTTCTCCTACGTAGCCATGATGTTGTGATTGCTGCAGAATGTGGTCTGGCATTATCTTGTTGAAAAATGCAGGGTCTTCCCTGAAAGAGATGACGTCTAGATGGAGCATATGTTGTTCTAGAACCTGAACATAGTTCTCTGCATTAATGGAGCCTTTCCAGACATGCAAGCTGCCCATGCCACAAGCGCTCATGCAACCCCATACCATCAGTGATGCAGGCTTCTGAACGGAGCGTTGATAACAACTTGGGCTATCCTTGTCCTCTCTGGTCCGGATGACATGGCGTCCCAGTGTTCCATAAAGAACTTCAAATCGTGACTCATCTGACACAGAACAGTCTTCCATTTTGCCACACTCCATTTTAAATGACCCCTGGCCCAGTGCAAACGTCTGAGCTTGTGGAGCTTGATTAGAAATGGCTTCCTCTTTGCACTGTAGAGTAGGGCTGTGCGATATGACGATATATATCGTGGGGACGATAGAAACGTGTCTATCGTGCTACTTTCCTTCTATCGTCTCTATCGTGATAAATAAGAATAAAAAAATAACTGTCGCAAATAAGCTTCATATTGTGGTTTTGCGAGATGACGGCGCGGCTTTATGTTTGACGCACGCGCGGGTTTGCGACACATGCTTTACGTGGTTAAACTCGAGAGCAACAGAGACGCAGGCGCATGAAGCCGGTGTCTCAACAAGGAGAAAACAGCTGCACAGGCAGCCCAAGAAGAATAACTTTTACCAAAAAGAGGGGGAAGCTCACCTTGTTAGCTTCCATTATTTCGCTCCGCTGAAACTCGGAGACAAAATGGGTCCAGAGGACACGAACCCAGAGTCCAACCGAGTCCGAACTCGGGTCCAGTTAACCAATACAAAACAGACCAGAGACACAACAGAACCGCAATCAAACGCAACGTTTTCTCTTTTCTGTTTCTTGCTTTGTTTACTCAAACTTCAGAGCGGATTTCTTCTTCGTGAGTTTCATTAGCAGCTGTTGTTTTACCGCCACCTGCAGGAAAAATTTGGACCAAAGTAGAAAAGGAGTTGTTTGTTTGTTTGTTTGTTAGTTTATTCATTTTATAAAATGAAATACAACAATTAACGTATTCATAATAGAAAAAATAAATAAAATGAAAGGTAGCAGATGAAGAATAAATCTTATTAAATCTGCTCCTTATTCATCTAATAACAGTTCAAACAATATTTTCTATAATAACAAAATAAGTAAATAACTCAGTCAATTTTCAATTCACATATATCACACATTAAATTAGATTCATTTTATTTTTTTAGCAATTCATTTTTTACCAGTTTCTTAAATACAAGGAATGATTTGGCTTCCTTAACATTTGTCATTTGGCATTAAGTCATTCCATAATCGTACTCCTTGAATTAAGGTAGATCTTAGGTAGATCTAGTTTCTACTTTGGTCCAAATTTCCTTGTTCTTTTTGTTCACATTCTTATAATTGTAACTATCTGTAGTAAAATAATAAAATAAAAAAACTTTGGTCCAAATTTTTCCTGTACACACACACACACAACACACACACACACACACACACAACACACACACACACACACACACACACACACACACACATCGTGTTGTATATATCGTGATATATATCGTTATCGTGATATAAAAAAGTCCATATCGTGATATATGATTTTTTCCATATCGCCCAGCCCTACTGTAGAGTTTCAGCTGCAACAGCAGATGGCACGGTGGATTGTGTTCACTGACAATGCTTTCTGGAAGTATTCCTGAGCCCATTCTGTTATTTTCTTGACAGTGGCATTCCTGTTTGAGGTGCAGTGACGTTTAAGGGCCCGGAGATCACGAGCATCCAGTAGAGTTTTACGGCCTTGCTAGGGATGCACCGATAAATCGGCCGGCCGATCGATCGGCCCCGATTCCCTTAATTTGGGGAGAACGGTGATCGGCCGATCTTTAAATGAGAAGCCGATTTTATCCACCGATCGCATCTGCCTCAGCAAAGGTCGGAAAATCCTGAAAATGTAGGGTGCATTTTGACCTTTTAACACCTGAAAATTGGTATCGGCCAAAATCGGAATCGGCAGGTCAGACTTTCTAAAAATCGGTGATCGGCCAGAAAATTGAAATCGGTGCACCCCTATCCTTGACCCTTACGAAGAGCGATTGTTCCAGATTCTCTGAATCGTTTGATGATGTTATGCACGGTTGATGATTATAACTTTTTCATTCATTCAACCTTTATTTAAACAGATAAATCACATACATTGAGTCTCGAAGACTCATTTACAAGTGAGATCTGCTGGACAACTTAAAAGTCTTTGCTATTTTACGTTGGGTAACCATTCTGGTATTGCTGCACTATCTTTCTGCGCAACAATGGTGGAATTGGTGATCCTCTTACCATCTTGGCTTCTGAGAGACACGGACACTCTAGCCGTTTTCGCATTGCACGGCCCTCAACAGCCCGCCCCGCCCCGCCTTCTAACCCGGGTTCGTCATGTTCGCATTTGCCTTTTCCGCCCAGGGTCCGCCCTCGTTTTGGAACCATCTCCACCGTGGTTCTGATCGGGCCGGACTACCGGGCCCAGTTTGACGTCATTTACTGCTCACATTTGATTTGTTGTTTGCAGCAGGGGTGGGGACTGCTGCGTGTTGTTGAGTCATCAGCTTGTTCTAACAACAACCTCAGCGCGAGCTGAATCATTAAAATTTAACTACAGAAACGACTAGAAAAATATTTGTTAGCTGAATATATATATTAGTGTTTCTGAGTTTAATGTTTGCTAATAACTGATACAAATCAGCTTATTTTACACGTGCGTAGCAAGGATTTTCTGAGGGGCGATCTGTTAAAAGACAGAGTGGACCTGCAAAATGCAAGTTGCCCAGTAGGTCACTGCTTTAAGCATTGGGTTGGCGCGCAGATACTTTTCTCAAAAGCTGGTTCGAATCTCACTCGGTACGGTTAAAACTTATTTTACGTTTGTCTTTTATTGGATAAAAATATGAGGACAGAGATTTTAAAAAAGGAGTTTGTGAAACTCCTTTTTTTATCCAATAAAAGACAAACGTAAAATAAGTTTTAACCGAACCGAGTGAGATTCGAACCAGCTTTTGAGAAAAGTATCTGCGCGCCAACCCAATGCTTAAAGCAGTGACCTACTGGGCAACTTGCATTTTGCAGGTCCACTCTGTCTTTTAACAGATCGCCCCTCAGAAAATCCTTGCTACGCACGTGTAAAATAAGCTGATTTGTCATCAGTTATTAGCAAACATTAAACTCAGAAACACTAATCTATATATTCAGCTAACAAATATATTTTAGCGGCGTCCCTTGTCTTTCCACCCACACACCAAGCACGCACACAAGAACACCCCACCCACTTCAAGAGAACACCCCACCCACTTCAAGAGAACACCCCACCCACTTCAAGGCTTGCTCTCCGCATAATGCGTAATGAGCGGGGGCGTGCCAGGCCGGGCTCTGGGCCAACCAGCGACGAGCCGGACTGGGGAGGGCCGTGCAGTGAGAAAACGGCTTCTGAGAAGCTCTTTTTATACCCAATCATGTTGTCAATTGACCTAATTAGTGTTAATTGGTCTTCCAGCTGTTCGTTATATGCTCAATTTCCTTTTTCCAGCCACTTATTGCTACTTGTCCCAACTTTTTGGGGATTTGTTGACACTGAAATTTTGAATCAACATATTTTTCCTTTAAATGTTACATTTACTCAGATTAAACTTTTGATCTGTCATCTATGTTCTATTACAAATAAAATATTGACATTTGCCATCTCCACATCATTGCGTTCAGTTTTTATTCACAATTTGTTTAGTGTCCCAACTTTTTTGGAATCCGGATTGTAAATGCAACACGTCATCTGGCCCTCCTTTTGAAAAAGGGTAACCCCTACCCCAGTCTGCCATCAAGTTACTTGGGTACCCCAGACTGGGGTAGGGGATGACAAATACATCTCACTCTGACTGATGTCCCCTGCCTTTGCTGAGATACAGTTGAAGCACTTTCGAAGGGAGAAGTTTAATATTGGTCTGACAGTTCTTCTGCCAGGTGTTCCTAGAAAACCCTCACTACACGTTTGTGTCTTCTGGGTCTGTCTGGTATGTTCCCCAGTCGTCTACTCAACTCACAATCAGGGCGTGATCAGTTATCTCAGCTCCTCTCTTCACCTGAGTGTCTAAAACGTTTGGCCGTAGTCGATCAGGTGATCCAATTACAAAGTCTGTCATCAATCTGAAGCCAAAGGCATCCTGGTGCCAGGTGCACTTGTGGGCACCTTTTATATACCAATATGGTGATTGTGATGGACAAATCACGACTAGCACAAAAGTTCAACAACAAAGCACTACAGTGTTTCAGATCAGAGTCCAACCATGCCCCTCCAGGTTTCACTGTTGCTACTCACCTTGAAGTCTCCCAGCAGAATAATGTCCATTAATGAAAATAAACTAAACAATGAATCAACTAGAAATTAGCACTTTGAGATTTTTATTAATGAAAAGTGCGTTTTTATTCATGAAAAGTGCGGTATAAATTGAATTTATTATTATTATTATTCAACTCTCGTAAAAGTTTTTTTTTTTAGCCTGTCCGTTACTTTATTATTTGTACTCTTTAGTTTTGATGTTTGAAATCAGTTGTAAAGTCATGATAATGGATCTGTGTAAGTCATTGTTCGTGCTTGATCTTTCCTCCAGCTGCTGTGGAACTACAAGCTGAACCTGACCACCGACCCAAAGTTCGAGTCCGTAGCTGTGGAGGTCTGCAAGACGACTATCCCTGAGGTCAGATGCTAAAACTATTACAAATTACAACCCAGCAAACTTCTGTGTGTCGGGGAACGCCACACTGGTATGTTGTCTGCTGTTTAGAGGTTGAACCTGAAACTTTGAAGATGTTCCATCATCAAAACTTTAATTTGTATCCATTTTATGCTGAAATATGTTGCGGGCTTAAATTAAAAACCAACAGTGACGAATCAAATGTTTTAAACGTTGAGACTCATTGTGCTGTTGCATTCAGATTTACTTTGTGATTCTTTAATATAATTACCGGTAGTAAATAATCTTTTAGAAACAACAAAGAGGAGTTTCTTCTGAAGGCGCCTCTGGCCATTCTAACGTGAACCAATAAAATTACAGGTACCGTAGTCTTCCTGTGCTGATGTGCTCGTACACACGTAAAGTCATCATCTCAGAAGCAGCAGGACATGGTGCGAGTGTCTTCTAAGCTGACAACCTGCTGTATTCACTTACTGTTTGATGACAAAATGGCCATTGCAAAAAAACAAACCACAACCGAACACAACCAGAAGTTTGTTCTCATGCACTGTGTACTCGCGCACGAGCTGAACACAACATCTGAACTGTGTTAAACAACCGGACTGGAGCAGCAGCCCATATCAAACAGAGAACACAGTAAGTCATTATAGACTGCTCGGGTTTAAAACAAAGACGCCACATTGTGACCAGGAGCTTAATAAAATGACTGGTGTTGAAGTATGTTGACCACTGCTGCAAAAAAAAATAATAATAATCTTTGGCAGACTACGAGAGCAACACAGGCACCAAAATAAAACTGTTAGGACAACAAGCACGTCAACATTTAATGATGTCACCGTTTAATGATGTCACCATTTAATGATGTCATTGAATGGGGATGTACTGATGTCAGTATTGGGTATTGGTTCTGCTACTGTTTGGATGTACCTGTTTTTTGATACCATCTTACTGCAGCAAAATATTCACCTCTCAGCTGAGCAGTCTGAAGGTTGGTAGGAAGCAATAAGAATTTTTTTGTTTTTGGTCGAGTGTCCTAATTTACACTCCTTATCAGTGGTGGCAGAGAAAAAACCAGCCACTAGGGAACAAAAGCTGGTGTATCTCTTGTGCCAGTCCCAAGCCCAGGTAAATGGTGAGAGTTGTCAACAAGGGCATCTGACCTAAAACATTTTTGACAAAACTAACATGAGAGTTCATCTAATTAGTTGGAGAGAGGACAGAGGATGCAGAGGACCGAGTGAGATGGAAGAGGATGACTCACTGTGGAGACCCTTGAAGAGGGAAAAGTTTAAAGATCAGTTTTAGTAGAGCAGTACCTGCATGTTAGACTGGTACAGAGCATGTATGAGGACAGCAGGACATGTATGAAGACAGCAGGACATGTATGAGGACATCAGGACATGTATGAAGACATCAGGACATGTATGAAGACATCAGGACATGTATGAAGACATCAGGACATGTATGAAGACAGCAGGACAGTGGTGAGATGTGCTGTAGGAGTGACAGATAGCTTCAAGGTGGCGGTGGGATTGCATCAAGGATCGGCTCTGAGCCCCTTCTTGTTTGCTCTGGTGATGGACCGACTAACAGATGAGGTCAGGCAGGAATCCCCATGGACTATGATGTTTGCAGATGACATTGTGATCTGTGGTGAGAACAGGGAACAGGTGGAAGAGAACTTGGAGAGGTGGAGGTATGCACTTGAAAGAAGAGGAATGAAAGTCAGCCGTAGTAAGACAGAGTCCATGTGTGTGAATGAGAGGGAGGAGGTGGAACAGTGAGGCTACAAGGGTCAGAGGTCACAAAGGTGCAGGACTTCAAGGACTTGGGGTCATTGGGGTCATTTCATTGTTCTTTAGTTTTAGCAGGTCGCTTTCGTAAATGAGCCCATGAGGTTCAAAAGATTTACCTGACTAAATAAAGGTTGAATGAATGGGGTCCAGGAAAATGGGGAATGTGGTAAAGAGGTGAAGAAGAGAGTCCAGGCAGGATGGAGTGATGGAGAAAAGGTCAGCAAAGGTCAAAGGAAAAGTTTACAAGACGGTGGTGACACCAGCTATATTGTATGGTCTGGAGACAGAGACATGGACAAAAAGACAGGAGACAGAACTGGAAGTGTCAGAAATGAAGATGCTGAGGTTCTCCTTAGGAGTGACAAGGATGGATAAGATCAGGAATGAGATCATCAGAGGTACAGCACATGTTGAACAACTGGGAGATAAAGTTAGGGAGGACACACTGAGATGGTTTGGACATGTCCAGAGGAGGGACAGTGGTTTGGACATGTCCAGAGGAGGGACAGTGGTTTGGACATGTCCAGAGGAGGGACAGTGGGTATATTGGTAGAAGGATGTTAGAAATGCAGCTGCCAGGAAAAAGACAGAGGAGAAATTGGAGAGGACATGGAGGTAGTTGGAGTGAGGACAGAGGACAGAGTGAGATGGACGGTTCATCATGACCAACACGAGAATCGGATGCATTTAGTGAGTGACTCAGATCAACTCAAGTCTGTAAAGTGAACCCAATTTATCAACTCTGCACTCAACAATACTGTAGTCCCCGATTTACGAGCGCTCTTACATACAAGGTTCCGGACTTTCGAGCTGGCGAACGAGCAGTAAATTTGTAAAGAACATACAGAAAATACAGCACTTTTATGTGTTTTTAGATGAAAGTGTGTTAGCTTTCAGAACGCAAATTAAGATGGATTGGAGGTTTGGGCATTCGATTCTACAAACAAGATCTCTACAGAAGGAACGGCACAAGGGGAGCCTTCCCACCCTCACAGAGTGACGGAGGATACGCCATGGATTCCGCCATGGATTCCGTGGATTCCTGGGAGTGCTCTGTGGAGGTGAAGAATCTTGGATTATATTGGATTATGATGGCAGCGCTTTGCTTTTTTGGCGTTTGTGGAGCACTGGTCTATCGCAAAATGAGGGAGACTTCAGCAGGACTTAACTGCCTGGAGCACCCGACGTCTGGTCTGCGCCGTGACCTCGAGAAATCAGCTGTTTGTGAGCTTATCCAGAGGGTGAAACAGCTCACCCACGGATTTGGACTCTGGACGCTGTGGTCAACATCAGAAATCAGCTGTTTGCGAGCTTATCCAGAGGGTGAACAGATCACCCTCGGATTGGGACTCTGGTCAGCTGTGGTCAACATCTGAGGTCAGAGCTTGGATCAGTGGAAAAAGTCCCGAATTGGATTGGAACAGAATCGCCCTTACAGACTGAAGGCCACAGAAATTACAATGTGTGCCTGATGTGAAAATATTTGTTAATTCTTATCTGACTCCCTTGGAAACAGCCTTGGGAAAGGCTGGATATCTAATTTCTCCTGAGATGTGCTTACTGTGGAAAAAATAGCTGCTGTTTGTCTTGTCTGCTACCCCCCCCGGAGAACTTTTCTATGAGCGTTATCGGAGGCATCCGGAATGTATCATGGACAGATCCTCCCTGCCTCAGTCTCAACATGCAACATGTAACTGTCCTTATGTGCTTATGGTATGGTTTTTACTGTGTCATGCGGTGTCTTGCAGACAAAATGTGATACATTTTTTTTAATACTAATGCTGTAACCCCCATGGTTCCTTACCTTTTTTTCACACCTTTGACCTTCATCCCGAGACGGATGAGAGAGGCCGCGCTGAAGAACATGTCATGTGTTTTGAATAAGCAGCAGCTTTACATTCTCTACCCCTCTTCTGGATGACTGTGTATACATAATCACGTTGTACCTGGTGCAATGTTAATAAAAGCTCTTGTATCTTGTAGCTAACCGTTTGGAAACAAGTTTCTGAGCATGTTTATGAACTAGTATGAACGTTTGTGATGAAAAACGAGTGTTCGTAGTAGCGCTAGCATAAATTTTCCCACTTACGACCGAAAATCCGGACTTACGAGAACACGCGTTTCGTGTTCCGACGTACGAGCTTTTCATCTTACGAGATACTCGTAGTAACGGAACTCGCTCGTAAGTCGGGGACCACCTGTAAGCCAAAATAAATAAATAAACTGTCCACTCAAAATGTTGCTCAGTGCAATGGTTTGTTGGTTGGTTTGTTTGTTTGTTTGTTGGTTGGTTGCAAGCATTTGTTCATTGACTGAAAATGAAAAATGACACATTTTCTCACCATTTTGAGTCAGGTTTGAGTCCATAACCCTGTTACAGTTGCAGCTAAGTGTCACCTTGCTTTAAGATGTGCAGAAAGTTCTTGAATGTTTTAACTTGACACAGAGCCAAGTTAACTGTGTTCACAAAACACTCGTGGTTCAAACATTCTGTAAATAATTTGAAGTAATTGTTCCCATTTACTGAGCAAGTGAAACATCAGAATCCTGTAGTTTTTTTGTTTTTTTTTAATTAAAGTTTTATTCATTTTACATATTTAAGAAAAACAACATAAAAGATAATGGAAAAAAAAAACATTTCATAAATATGAGGAAAAAAATCAAAATACATAAAATGAAAGGTGGCAGAAAGAAGAAAATTTTCTTATTTTGTCTGCCCCTTTTTTACCCAAAAAAAACTATTTACAAACAATCAATTCAAACAATTAACTACCAAAACAACAGATCAATTTAGTAACATTTCACACTCAATAATCAACAAATACATTAGGATGCATTACTGAAAACTTTAGTATTTTGCTAGCAGTCTAGACTTGATAATTTTTTTGAATTTCATCACAGAGTTTACATCTTTAACATCTTTTTCCAAAACATTCTACAATTCCACTCCCTTATTCGAAATAAAACGTCCCTTCAAACTAGTCCTATATCTAGGTTTAACAAACATTTCAGTTCCTTTTAAACTGTAACAGCTTTCTCTCTTTATGAAAAACATTTGAACATTTGTGGGTAGCACATTCTTATGAGCCTTATGCATTACTAACAAAATATTATAATCTACCAATTCATAAAATTTCAATAATTTGAGTTGTTTAAATAATACATTTGATGGATGACGATAAGGCTTTCTAGCAATAATTCTCACCGCTCTTTTCTGCAAAATAAAAATAGAATTTGTTATAGTTGTACAGGCTTTACCCCAAACCTCCACACAATAAATTAAATGTGGAACAAAAATTGAGTTATATAGCAAATAAAGAGCCCTATCAT
This sequence comes from Garcialebias charrua, assembly GCA_038048925.1. NCBI lineage: Eukaryota > Metazoa > Chordata > Actinopteri > Cyprinodontiformes > Rivulidae > Garcialebias > Garcialebias charrua. Next base: position 58,817 of record JBBPBX010008885.1, read on the forward strand.
TTAACAAGTCCTTTAGTTTATACAATACGCCAATAGATTTAGATAACTTAGTTTTAACAAAATTTACATACTGGTAGTTGAAAAATTTACATACTGGTAGTTGAACCTACCAGTAAGTGTAGTTGAAGTTCTATTTCATCCCTCCTGACCGCCAGGGGCGGTGCTTCAAGCACGAATGAACATTCTTGCGCATGCGCAGGTCGAGTACAAATAACAACAACGTCACCCCGTGACCTGCCGGGGACCCGCGTGACTCTATATAGGCACGTCACATCCGGGGCCCAGTCCCTCAATCTTCTCGCAAAGCAAGGATTCCGAGGGACTAAGCACCCTGGCGGTCATCCGGGATTCATAGAACCGTAGTTACAGTAGTAACTTTCGTTCTTCACATGTTGTGAAGCAGTTGTGTTTGAGATGTTTCTGTCTCGGCTCAGATTAAAGAATGTGCTGCGGAGGAGCTGGGGAAAGGCTACCTGGTGTCCTGTTTGGTGGAACATCGGGCCAACATCAGTGACTACCAGTGCAACCAGTACGTCACCAAGATGACCAGCATCGTCTTCAGCGACTATCGCCTGATCTGTGGCTTCATGGACAAGTGTCGTGAAGACATCAACTCGTTGAAGTGCGGCAGTATCAACACCGGACAGAAGGTGAGTTGGAGGTGTCACAAGAGTTGTTCGTTTAAGCACCTTGGTCAATGCAAGGCATTGTAGGAAGGTGCTATACAAATAAAGTTTATTATTATTATTATTATTATTATTATTATTATTATTATTATTATTATTATTATTATTATTATTATTATTAAAGAGCAGCTGGTCTTCATCTGAATGAAGAAATCCATCAATCAATTCAGATTTAACAGCTTTTACAAAAAAACAAAAACAAATTTGAGCAGCATCTCAATAGATAGATGGTAATAAAACTACTTAAAATCCTTCCATACAAATGAAAGTATTTAAAAACACTAAGTAGAGACATTAAAGGTGGGGTGACATGATTTTTTTTACTATGCATACAATTGCTCAAAATATATATATTTTATCATTTAAATATGTTTGTTTTTACAAACAAAATGATAAATCACTTTAATTTTGCTTTAAAAGTGATTTTGAACTTCAAGCCGTGTTTAATCATGGGAAATCCGATTACACGCGAACGCACCATCTGTGACGTAGTGTGAGGCAGAGCTCTGGGCTTGTCACAGTGCGCGTGTGTGAGCAGCTCCACATGAAGGTAAGTCTGATACAGCATCAGACCTAAATTAGATCCTGTTGTTTCTTGTTCCATCACCCAAACTATTTTCTGCTTCCCAAAATGAAGACAAATAGCTCAAATCTTCACATAGATTGATAGGAGCCAAGATGGTGTAGTGGTTAGGGCGTTTGACTTGGGACCCGAAGGACGCGGGTTCGCGTCCCGGCCACTACACACCTTGGGGTGTCTATGAGTGCACACCTATTTCTCCAGCTCCCCGAGCGCCTTCTATGGCTGCTCACTGCACCACCTGGTAGGTGGTTGGGTTAAATGCAGAGACGAATTTCGTCTGTGTATGGGAAACATACGCAGATGACAAGATTAGACAATTATTATTATTATTATTATTAAATTCATCTGGTTTTAAATTGTCCGCTATTAAAGAGACCAGAGCCCTCTGCCTCTCACTACGTCACAGATGGTGCGTTTGCGTGTAATCAGATTTCCCATGATTAAACACGGCTTGAAGTTCAAAATCACTTTTAAAGCAAAATTAAAGTGATTTATCATTTTGTTTGCAAAAACAAACATATTTAAATGATAAAAAATATTTATATTTTGAGCAGTTTGATGAATAGTAGAAAAATCATGTCAAAGTCAAAGTCAACTTTATTGTCAGATCTGCAATATGTACAGTACAGGGCATACACAGGACCGAAATTGCGTTTCTCTCAGTCCCTCGGTGCAACAGTAAACATCTAAACATTGAAACACTGAAACATATAATAATAGACATAAGCATAAAATAGTAAAACTAACAGTCACTTCATCAAGTTTGCGGATGACACAACAGTGGTAGGTCTCATCAGCAACAACGATGAGACGGACTACAGGAACGAGGTGAGCCGCCTGGCCTTGTGGTGCGGACACAACAATCTCACTCTCAACGTGGAGAAGACAAAGGAGATTGTTGTGGACTTCAGGAAGAGGGATGCCCAACATCCTCCTCTGACCATCAACAGCACCGCAGTGGAGAGAGTGGACAGCACCAAGTTCCTGGGAGTGCACGTCTCAAAGGACCTGTCCTGGAGCAGGAACACTGCAGCACTGGCAAAGAAGGCTCACCAGCGTCTCTACTTTCTCCGCAAGCTGAAAAGGGCTGGAGCTTCAACCCCCATCATGAGCACCTTCTACAGAGGTGCCATAGAAAGTGTCCTGACCAGCTGCATCACTGTGTGGTTTGGTGCATGTACTGCATCCTGCCGCAAGAGCCTCCAGCGCATTGTGAGAGCAGCTGAGAAGATCGTGGGCACCTCCTTGCCCTCACTGCAGGACTTACACAGCAAACGCCTCACTCGGAAAGCCCAC